>CM023458.1:73220000-73516428 GCA_013339765.2 Haemaphysalis longicornis
CATAATGTTGTTTTATATGGTGTTCGTGGAAGACATCGTACATTAAATTAGGACGAAGAAGGGGACTTTGGCTGGGAATTGTAATGCGGGGAAGTGACAACCAGTGGGCCATCGGGGTAACAGAGTAACCAGGGATACCGAGAGAAAGCATTAGAAGTAGCGGAAGTTTATTAAGTCGCTGGAGGGATTCAATCACAATATTCGGGGCTAAAGAATAGGCTCAGGCAGCCAGGACAGTAGCGATTTGAGATCTAAGGGAAGGCCTTCATCCTACAGTGCACTTAGGGACAATGGTGACGACGATGATGATGATTATTATTATTAATGGTGGTGGTGGAGATTATGATGATGATGATGATGATGATGAGGAGGAGGATGATGGAGGAGGAGGAGGGGGGAGAGGAGGGAGGAGTTCGGTGGGGTCTAGACAGAGAAACCAAGGGGCTGTTTGAAATTGAATTGTTAATAATATCTTAAAGCGCTTGAAAACTTCAAAACGGAGGGACCAAAACATACTTATCTCACTCCAGTCAGACGTTTCTGACGGCGATGTCCGGATGATCTGAGGAGGAGTAAATATTTGAATTGTGTGCTGCAGATGCCGGTGGTGCAAGAGTGCGTCCTCGGCCTCTGGCCCGGCGATGATTTTTTTTTTCCCTTCCAATGCATTGTTCGTCTCTTTCAGGAATCGTGGAGATGTTCATAATTGAGACGGCCAAAGGACAGCTTCTGGCCAATGGCACCGGAAAGCAGCTAAAATACGTGCTCAACTTCCCCGAGGTAAGTGGTGAACAGATTTCCTGCTTTTGGCGAAAATATCACGTGAAGATTTGCTTTTTTCTTTCAGTTTGCAGAAATCTTCGCTTTGTAGCGTGCTAGCTACAATATATACACTCAAGCCCACAACTGAATATTAAACGAAATAGCCACATCATAACCAACAGCCCTGTTGACGCTACAGCTGCGGATAACTGCAAAATGGAAGGAGATGATTGTACGAACGGGAAGAACATGATACAAGGAGGACATTTGGGCGTTATCGGAAGCTGAGGGCGATAAAATCTGACCAACAGCAGGGATGGCTACCTCATGACGCAACAACGTGAATACGATGCGCAATAGTGGGAAAAGACTGTGCTGATTCGAAATGTACGTCGCAATAAAGATGCTACATTTGCAGCGTAATTGTTAGCCTTACGCTCTTCGGTGAATAGGAATATTCTGCTCAGATGTGTTTTGCACGCAACCTGACGATTGCGCGAGTTTTTTTACAATGACCAAAACGTGTTTCAGAAGCAATTTCAACGTATTGTAGAGCTACAGAGGCGGTAAACGACTAGTTTTATTCTCCGCAGAGCATAAAAAGTTCCGCGAATTGCAATGCGCCGTCGCGAAAAAGGCGTCTACAAACTACAATGCTAAATGAAAGGCAATTGTTTCAATATGGCGCCGAAGAAACGTCGTGTGCTGAGTGCCCACCAAACGCTGACGAGCGGCTGAGCGCCGACATACGTCATCTGGTCGAACAGAACGGCGGGCCCCAGAGTTCTCCTCAGTTGCCCAAATGCGACCATATTATTTTTGTTTATCCCGAAAGCAAACTATCGATGGGCAAGAAGTCATTCGAACCCTCCCTATTGGCCCTTAATTGATTGATAGTAGGAGTAACGTGCCGACGCAACGCAGGCGATAGGGCGCGCCGTAGTGGAGGGCTCCGGAATGATTTTGACCACCTGGGGATCTTTAACGTGCGCCAAAATTTCGGTCACACGGGCGTTTTTGCTTTTCGCCTCCATCAGAAAAGCGGCCGCCGCGGCCGGGAATCGAACCCGCGACCTCGTGCTCAGCAGCGCAACGCCTTAGCCACTGAGCCACCGCGGCGGGTCTATTGGCCCTTAATCCTTACTCTTACTAATAAAGGTCGCGCTGGATCTAATTTGCGGAGCTTCTTCACTACATCAACACGATGTGCTGCTGTAATACTACTTTGGTTTGGCGTATGGAAAGGGGATATCTTCTTTTATGCACCTGCAACTCCACGAGCTCGTGTGTTGCTTGTTTTGGCTCGTATTGGCTATGTGTCGGCTAGTTTCCTTATTTGTCCTCGTCCTTTCGTGTACGCACCGCGTAGCCCGGACAGCACGACGTGTTCGTGTATGCCTGGAACCACGTTCAGCAGAGGACGGACCCTTTCGTCACCAGCTTCCGCAGCATGCAGCCCATACAGGGATTGGACGTCTACATGAACGAGACCACGCCAAAGGTGCGACCACCGCTCTGCGCATGCGCGCGCTCTACTCGGGTACGGCTTTAAAACGGCAACGGAAGTTGCCGCTGTGCCTCATCACCGCAGCCGGATGTTACTCCGCACGGCGCAAGTAGTGTTACTGGGAATATTTTGAACATGGCACGAGCTGTTTTCGTGATTTTTTGGACTTGATATGCTTATAAACTACTGCAGCGACGATTAACAAAATGCGCGAGGAAGGCAGACGATATCCCGCATTCATAGCAATCTCCTTGCAAAACGCGCGCGCCCGTTGACATCCGGGTCCTTCGCTTGGGCGGAGCGATACCGTACATTAGCTATTGCCATCCTTAACTGTACGCGCAGGGGCGCAGCCGCATGACCAAGAATGGCGTGGCACTTTAGTTGACATTGGGCATATAGTAATGTAATAAACCGTCGATATAACGAAGTCCTTGGAACAGGTGGTTGACTTAGTTTGAAGCGGTATTTCGTTCAAAGCGTAGATTATTTGCTCCCTCTTCATTGCATTTGATACGACAGAAAAAACTTTGAGTAAAGCGAAAATTCTTATGAAGTGACTTTGTTACAAGGGTTTACTGCGCTTGCCTTTCCCTGTTCTAAACAAAAAATGCGGCAAGGGCTCATTGGAGAACGATAAATATGTTTACATAGTTGGGGTGGTGGAGGGTGCAGAGGGGAGGGGGGTTAAAATAAACCTTAAAATTTGATAAGTGCCATATTTTACAAATAGTTCTCTCTTGTATCCTCCTTGGTGCTTCGTATATACCAGACGTGAAAAATATTCCTTAAACTATATTGCATAATGAAAACAGTAGAAAACATACCAGCACGCTGAATTTTTATTTTTTATAGTCACCTTCCTTTTCTGGGGGAAGTGTTTCGCAAAAAGAAAATCATCTGTCTTTGTCCTGCATCTATTTTTGCGCAGTTTCTTGAAGACGTCGGTATGTTCCAAATGAAAAGTTTCTTGATTCAGTGGCGGCTTCCCGTTCTAATGTGCACTGCTTACTGTTGAGCCTTTTCCCACTTGGTGTTCTGGTATAGGCCGTTGTGATCCCCCTATTGTTGATTCGACACCGACAAACTTTTTTTAATTGCGATAGTATGCCCTTTGGCCTAAGGTCCTAAAGGTACAAGGCAAGCAGTGAACACAACATATTCAGGAGGAACATAAATTTATTTTTCTTCGTTGGTAAATTCACGCTTAGAAAACGCGTGGACAAGCGTTCAGAAAAATGAGGGGACTATTATTAGAAAACAACTTAAATGCGAATTCTATTGTTTTTGTTCTATGGATGATACAAATGGAAAGGGTAAATTTTTGGCCCTGTTCGTGCGTGCACTTATAGGGTTTTTTGTAAGTTCGGCTATCTTGCACTGCCTATGCGCAGCAACAAAGCCAAACTCAATAACGTGCGTTGTGTAAAATGGTCAGAAAAATGCACTTGTGCGAACGTTAACTTTTGCATTCGCCGCTTTGGTTTGACAAAAAAAAGGCACAAAAGCTTTCCATGATACAGTGAGAGTTTCGCGGGCTTTTCTAACGTCTCCTTAGACGACGTTATTAAGACTCAGCACACCTTATTCTAAGAGCCTCTTTAGGTGAATGTCTTCAGATGGGGACTCCTTTTTTTTTTTTTTGTAAATCACTTACCGTATTATCGCGCGTATAACCCGCACCAAAAATGCATCCTGTTCAGTTGCGAAGTAGGGGTACGGATAATACGCGGGTTTTTATTTTACTGCAGCTTCACGGCACAAACAACATGGATGGAACGTAAGATGACCTTCTGTACAACAATGAGGAGTGCAGCTCAAGTGATAGCTCTAGCGATAGCAGTGACACTGAGTGAATTGTGAATTTCGCCTTACAGTCACTGTATTATTCTACTTGCTAAATATACGCTCTTTCCGTCTACACAGTATGTGATGTGCTGCTTGAGCAGTAGCTTTGCTGCAGCCCTTCCTGTATCAAATGTGAGATCAATACGTGAGGATTGTTTTTTTCTTTTCCGGCTGGCTGAAAGTGGGGCAGCAAAATTTATGCAGGGGCGGGTTATACGTGCGAAAATACGGTATCTACGTCCTTAATCGGTGTAGTTAAATTTACCGATATGGTTAACGTCTCGCCTTCCCTGTTGAGAGGTAGCCACCGGTGCACAGATTAAGCTGAGAGTGCTTCGACTAGGCCTTACATCGCCCCTACGCTGGGACTAACCCGTGTAAAAAACATTTGAAGACCTAGTGGCTTCGCTGTGTGTGCGTTTTACTTGAAGGTTCTACGGTTTAAAGGCAAGACCGACCGAAAGGATGAGAAAGAGGAGTGTGTCGCAGCGGTTTCGCCACCCAACTGACGCACGTCATGGATTTCCGAGCGGACATGAGAGCTTCTACATCTATCGGATAGCGTTGTGGAAGGTTTCATGACTTTAGGCACTGACAAAAAACGACAGTAGGAGACGTGATAATCCTCGTAACATGACTAGGGACCATTATAACTCGGGACCACAAATGCCGTTTCATCGTGTCTTTAAACGCATCGCCAAGTTGATGCAGGAGTAAGTAAGCTTAGCCGCCGTCGTACTCCTTTGCCCATCGCTGGCGAACAGGACGAGCACATCCGCAACTTCATGGTCACCTTCGAGCTGATGGGCACCGACACGTGCGTGGTGGTGGACTACGGCGACGAGTCCCCCAAGATGGCGTACGGCTCGGGCTCCCAGTGCTTCACGCGCTACCGGCCCGACCAGTTCCAGCTGCAGGGCGAGCTGCAGGACCCCATGTGGCTGCAGCACATCTACGAGCGGGGCTTCGACTACGTCTTCACGCTGGTCGCCTTCAACGACATCAGCGAGCAGACGAGCGTCTTCAACATCACCGTCAACAACGAGCCCTGCAAGGCGCCCATCATCAAGATCAGAAACCAGGTCCTGGACCCCGTCAACGCCACCGTCTTCTACAGGTACATAGACCTTTTCAGCTTCTTTGTCCTGAGAGCAGCAGTTTTGCCATTCGGCTGTGGTATAGCGACGATTTGTTCGGCGCAGTCGGCAGGATAATCTAACTTCACATGCTTTGCACAGTCCAGGAGATCCCATTATGTCATCAAGGCTTACAGGAGGAAAACACCTTTCAAGCGTCGTCGTTTTGAGAGCCTTCCTTTTTACCCTGAGTTGTGCTAGCGACTATTTAGTTGGCGCACTCTACAAGATGATCTAACTGCGCATGTGCAGCACTTTCCAGGAAATGCCAAGGGGTTATCACGGCTTAAAGAACGAAAACGTTCATACCTACAACCCACTGATGGCAGTTGTTTCGGGGGCGGCGGAAAGAGTGCTTCTAGATGGGCCCTGAAACAACCTTGTTTAATTTTAAGAACTAGCCGTTGGTAAGTCCCTAAACTCCATTCCGGGCCTGAAAGAGATTTAATGGGTAATTCAGCGTAGTTGAGAGCCACTTCGAGTGTTTCCCTGCGAGAGACGTTCATTCTTGGCTCCTTTAGCTATACCCTTCGCCTCCCTTATACTTCGTCGGCGGCGTACTGGCGCGGACGGCCAAGGAGACCCGCAGCCACTATCGTTGTCACCGGAAGCGCAACGCCGGCCGCTGTCGCGCTCTCTGAAGTCATCGCGCTCAGAGACGAGTGAGATCAGCCAGTTAAAAGAACAGGGCCCTCATTGATGGCTTCAAATTTTTATATCAGAGGCGCGTGCCCTGACGTTGCCTAAGCAACGTAGGCGCGTGGTCGTGTCTCTATTTGAGGCCCATATCTGCGCTATGGAACACTTTGTCGCCCATGAACATTCAGGGGTCGCCCCAGACTCTCGACAACGCTGATGCCGGTTTTTTCCCTCAGGGGGTCATTTAACGCCCGCGTTATAAAAATAAAAGATCTCCCCAAGCTAGTGACCCTCAGGCGATCGACCCTCTTCGAAGGCCAGCCTTCCAGGTGCCCTCTCAACTTCGCAGGCTGCGGCCCGTGGAGCTGTACACGTTCACGTCCGTCGAGTGCAACATCTCCATCGACGTGACGCGCGCTTGGGAGGCCTTCCTGCTGAACGAGACGGGTGACCCGATCCGCCAGATCGACCTGACCCCGCTCGACTCTCGCACCAAGTCCATGATCTACGTGCCCGAGTTCTTCCTAGAAGCGGGGCTCTACAAGCTGCGCTACAACGTCAACATGAGCGGTACGATATGCACGCGCAAGCATATATTACCGTCGACAGCGTTAATCGTGGACCTACTGACGTTACGGGGGCGAGGGTATTCTCGGTAAGGCAAGTGAAGGGGTTCGAACACGAGGACCTGTCAATGATTGAACTTGTTCCGGAAAAGAATCGGTGATTGGGAGAGAAAGACGGAAAGAAAGGTGGGCATGAAAACGCAGACGACAGATGGCTAAAATTATTTCTTCTTGCTACTGCTTGTGTATTTGCAAGGCACCGTGCTATTTTCACGTCCGTCAACAACGTCCAATGAATGGATTTCATAACAAGGGAGGTCGAAGAAGTGTGGAAGATGGAAAGATATCATCTGGGAAATAACATCGTAACAACAATTTAAAAAGGAATCGGGCGTTGCATGTCTCGTTTACAATGCCTAAGTTGGGGGCAATGAAAGAGCGACGAGGCAAGCCCCGGGATCGTAAAAATACTTCGTAACTGGGGTTTTAACGTCCATAAAACTAAAGCGGGGAGTAATTTTCTTGTGGAATTCTTCTGACACTGTTGTTACGAGTACATCTTGAAGACGCTTCGGTACGGAAAAAGGCTTGCGTAGACCCCATCTACGCGAAGAAGGGTGGGATGTCGAATGTGTAAGGCGTGTACAGGACTACATCTCGCTGATCGTAAAGCCGTAATATCGAAAGTGAGATAAATACCGTGTTTGCCGTTTCTCGCTTTAAATTGCTGCCACCATCCATTGTTTGTGAAGACAGCGCAATAACATCTGTAATCATCCTTGCGTAGGCTCCTCTTCGAAGGTGCTTTTCCCCTCCGCGTAACGTGAGAACAAGATGCCCTCAGTACTACCATGAACTTGAAAAAAAATCGCAAAAAATAGAATGTTTAGAACGTCGACGTGTTGAAGATAGAAAAGGCGAAGGTTAAGCTCCTCGTCACATGTTCTTACTAGGAGGACTTGTTGCGCAAGTGGCAAGGACATGTCCAGCTCCGTCCCTGCCGCTACGCATCTTTCACGCAACAAGTCCTGTCTTGAAAATAGCATTTGTAATCGTTCGGAATGAACACTAGACTAAACAATTTATTCTTTTCTTGTTATTTGATGATAACCAGTTATTAGGTACCGTGTAGATTGCGACTTCGATAAAGCACATACACCCCCTCCCCGTTTTTTCTTGTTCAGCACGACAATGTACGCAGTAACTTAGTTGAAACCAAAGCACCGATTTGAGCATTGAAGCGCTTGATAAGTGGGCTCCAAAGTTTAGGGACATCGACGCGTTCTTGGAGTTTTTGGCAACTGAATGACATATTAGACACTATCATACATTTCCCGGGTTTCAACTCTTCAGGGCGTTCGATGGCTTTTACGATGCGCAGCAGAAACTCTCTGCGCACAAATCATATCTCAACAGACGCCGTAATTTGACTGTCGCCAGCAGCATTGCCAAGGAAGTCATAGCGGATATGTTTTTTTTTTCTTCCGCTTATAGCACCGAGAGCGAAGCCCCCAATGTTCCACAAGCGCTTCGCCGAGACGTACATCGAAATGAAGCCGTCGCCACTGCTACCGCAGATGTCCAACGGTGCCCAGTCCAGGATAACCAGGGGGTTCCCGCAAACGCTCATCCTGAACCCCGCAAACTACTCCATCAATCCTGACGATCCATCAGATAAGGTAAAGGGCGGGATTTCGGGAACGGGGAAAAGAGCTGATGGTGATGGGGATACTTGATGGTGATTGCTACTCACAAACACTGCGCTAAATTGTCATTGACGAAGACGAAGTATTGCGGAACACGAGATGCACACATACGAAAGCTCAACTATCAACTGGCCTTTATTTTCCGACCCTATCGGAAAACACTGGAAACGTAAGACAGGGTCGGATGATGATGATGCTGATAAAAAAACGTTATTATATACTCGGTGACAACTTAAGAACGGCACCGGAAGTTGCCGCTGTGCCTTATCACCGTAGCCGGATGTTTCTCTGCGCGGCGCAAGTAGGGCGTTACTGGGATATTTTTAACATGGCGTGAGCCGTTCCGACTTTGGACTTATATGCTTCTAAACGATCCATCGATAAGGTAAAGGGCGGGACGACAAGGCGACGATATCATGGATTCATACAAAACCGCCTTTCAAAAACGAAGGGCGGCACGAGTCACGGTCCGGCCCCTTTGGCCTTATTGATACAAAACACGGGAAAGTGGTGGCCGGTTTTGACTGTAACGAGTATAGTCGTCCCTGTTAAGACGGAGTCAGGAAAATAAAGGCCAGTTGATAGTTACGCTTTCGTATGCGTGCATCTTGTGTTCCGCCGTCCTTCGTCTGCGTCAATGTCAATTTAGCGCAGTGTTTTGTGAGTAGCAATGTACCAACTTCCCCAGAAGAAAGCTGTCAGTGATGTATATCGGCCGCGTATCTGCTTTCTTCCCGGCAAATGCCGCTGAAAGACGATAGTCTTCTGCAACCCTCCTACGTAACACCCTCCCCGCTTCTTCCTCCTCCGACCACTGATGCTCCTAACCTTCCCTTTCGCACCTGCCATGATGAATGAAATGGAATTATGCCCAAATAAATTTAATTTTACAGCTCGCGTAGCATCTGTTAGAACCTTTTGTTTCCGTTAGGCTAAGAGCAGCTCGAGCCGACATCTTTTGCTGTAGTCTTCGCTTTCTATCTGCCTTTCCTCGAGACCGTTTTCAAACAAGTTGATTTATTTACATTTTATTTTGCATAATAAATAAATAAATAAATAAAAATAAATAAATAAATAAATAAATAAATAAACACACGGCAGCCGCTGCTCTCTCTGTGAGAGTCCGCGCGGTATAGAGGCAGTGAATGCCAAGTGCAAGACCATAAACTTTTACCCCCTCCCACATTCTTTCAATTCCCACGCAGGTCGATAGGTCAACCTTCTCTAATAAAGCAGTGTTATGTTATTGTTTTGCATTTCAGCGCTGCAGCATCGCCTTCTTCGTGTCACGCACAGTCGAAATCATCCCGTTTTGAGCCCTGTTCAACTTCGAAGCGAAGCCGGCTTGATTTCGTCGACTTAAATTTCCAAGCTGTTTTTTTTTTTTTGTTTAAGCTTAACGCAATAGAGCGCTGCACGCTCCAGTAACCGAATAAACGGCTACATGTTAACGTTGTCCCTTGATCGTCACGCCACCCTGAGCGCGTGCATGCTGCGACGTGTGCAGAACTTCTCGGTGACCTGGTACTGCCGGCGGGTGCCCCACGAGATCATCAACCGCACCGTGCCCGACGACGAGCAGAACGTGACGCAGCCGCTCTTCCACCGCATGCGCCACCTGGAGAACATCACGGCCAAGGGCCACGACTTCGACGTCGCCGGCTTCCTGGCGGCCGAAGACATGGGAGGACCGGGGCGGCTGCTTCGGCACCGGGCCAGGTGCGTCTCACGCAAGAGCGGGGTCTGTGCATGCAGGCACGGTGGCGCATGCGCGTGCACTTAGACTTGTATTAAAGCGAAGCTGTCTATGCTTCACTGGTGCCGTCTGTCGTTACGCCAAAACGCACTGCAGGAAAGCCAACTTACACAACGAACTCCTCAAGAGGAAAACGCTTCCCGTGGTTTGAATCAAACCTGGGTTTCCCCTGGCGTTATGAAGCCGACGTCTATCCGATTGCGCCATTTTGACACGGTCGAAGCAGTTTGGTTTTTGGACTCTTACTTTGACTCGGGTTTCATGTGAGAACGTTTCGCGTTTTAATCATCTACCGCTTAATTAACAAATGGTCTAGGATTTTTCTGTCATGAAGAATCGTCTTTATGAGATTGTATATTAAGGCAGCACAGAAAAGAAAGAACGCGTAGGTAACAATGGAATCTTTTCGTCTTTCTGATGCCCTTGGGTTTAAAGGTAGCACAGAGACACTACAAAACAGTAGAGGTGACTAAAAGAAGATTGGAATGCTGGTGGTTGGAAAAGCAGAGAGGGGATTGTAGCTTAGGCCACTACCGCGTGTAAAGGGCAAAATCTTATTAATGACAGTGCTAAAATTAATACAGTTGTACAATATAGATACATCAGACTTTTTTATATCTGACGGGGTCAAGGGATAGTCAAGCTGTCTAGTACAGCTGTCCTCCTTGGCCCCGCCACGGTACGCGTACATTGTATGTATATAAGTGGAAATAAAGAATTCATTCATTCATTGATATGATACACGTCAATACCGCGTTATAAAGGGGTACCATTAAGAGTCAATCAATTAATCAATCAATCAATCAATCAATCAGTTAAAGATTACACCCCTGATGTTAGCTACCGCAACAAACCCATACGGTCATCCAATTCGAATTCCTTTCCGTGTTCTTGTCCCAAAACAAAACAACAAAAAAGTTGGGAACAATGTCCTGACCCATCCTTATTGTCTTGTCTTTCACGCGCAGTTTTTCTGCTCTTGAAATTGTCTCTAGAGCTCACCGTCCGAAGCGATATGGGTTGTGCCCTCTTGGATAACAAAAGTTACATAATGAGTAGAAGCTTTGTTTTTCCACCTCAGAACATCGGGGACGCAGAATCATTTATTAAAAGCAAAGAGAAAGAAGAAAGAGCGATGCTCTAATTGCGTAACCACCATCGCTGCCACTACGCAGGGCGCATCAACATCACGGGCGGGGAGCTCGAGTGGAGCACCATCGTGTTCTACAAGCCCAACGTGACGTACGAGATCCTCGCCAAGCTGGAGAAGCCCGACCGGCCGCCATCTTGGGGCGCCATCCAGCTCGTGCTCATGGAGAGGGTGCCGCCCTCCATCAGCGTCCAGTGAGCGAGCCAGCCACATCACCAGAAGCACTTACTCTTTACCGGCTGTTACGTTGGCTAATAAGCGAAGCAATAGCTTAAGCATTTTCAGTGCAACCAGACAAGGACACTAAACACAAATAGCCTGCAAGACTGTGGCGCCGACACTGTTCTCAGCCAATGCCCACAATGAACTCGTCTAACTTATAGTACTCAGCTGAAGAAAACAAACAGTAAGCGTTAGGGTCTTGCAGGAACAACTCCGTTCCCCACGGTGTCTAGGTTGAATGGCCTCGGTCCACCCCGTAACTTTTGCACTGCTTCAAGCAGCTGGCGAAATAGATTACAATAATGATCAGAGGCCTATACATGCCACAGGTGCAGCTGTACTTGTTATGCGTGTTGTTTGAGCACGTAATATGCCTCCCAATTCTGTGAAAAAATCCAGGGCCATCTCCCCTAACGTGAAACCTGGGGAGGGACGAAGCATGCAGTGTATAAGTGCATTCTTGGCGGCTTGGTGTTTTTGCCAACGGGGATGCAACCGTTGGCGGGTAGAGGTATACAACTTTGCTGTAACAGTCTCTTGTCCTTGAAGGACGAAGCTCTCCAGCGCGAAGCGTAAACGAGTGTCCCTGTGTTTTGGTACCGTGACTACATGAGACGACGATTACGACGACGACAGGAGGCGCCAACAGCCCCAGCCCCTAAGGGGCATCGCCCCTTATAAGAAAGCAGACATTACGCCCGCCCCTTTCGTATTTAGTGAACGCGCGACTCAGCAGCCGAACGCTGCTTTACTGCTGAGTCACCGGCAGTGAAGCTGACCGGGTTGGAACCGCGCGTGCTCGTATAACGCGCGCGTGGGAACTGCGTGCAGGTGTCAGACGGACAAGCTGTGCTACCCCAACGACCCGATCGGCCAGAAGATCAACCCTGTTCGCGTGGGCTTGATCGGGCTGTGCATCGAGAACTGCGACGGCGAGATGGTCTACAGCTGGGAGGTGTTTGGAAGCGACAACCTGACAGAGGTGTACCTCGAGGACGCCAGGGACTACCTGGTCGGTAAGCGAAATGGTCACTCTATCCTCGGTGGACCGACCATCACGGTAACAGGGTGGGCGACGAGATACATGCCTAGAAGTAGGAGATGACCATTAACTGGGCGGAGGCATGAAACCAGAAAATTCGAAAGCAGAGGATGATAGACTAAGGCAGTGGTTGTCATCCATGAGTGTGCCGGAGACCCCTTTCGACCTTGCAAAAGTGATGGATCAACCCAGGATAAAGTGTATTGATCCCTGTCATGATGTTAAACAATTTGCGCATGCAGCTAAAGTCGCCCGCACACATTTATTATCCGCTTTTTGAGGCTAACTCTTATACTGATGCATGTCATATAGTCAAACGCTCAGCCTTTGCAGTTAAAAGTCGCCTAAAGAATTATACGCTGCATTTTGGGTGTCTGGCTTTTTTGCATAGCTGGGGTGTTGTGCAAAAAGCCGAAGTTGAGGCTTTCTAACGAAGGAAAAAAATAAAGGTGCGCCCTTTGTCAAAATTTTCTAGGCCAATCCTAATCCTTCTCGGCCACAAAAAATTCAAAGGACAAGCTTTACCTTTATATGTGACAAAAAATATTATGCCAGCAAGAAAGAAATGTGTTTTCTCTAGCTTTCCGGCATAAAACGTTTCAGCGTCGCTCGGGACTAAGCTTGAACGTTGAATTGTTTGCGGACTGCGCACTTTCGTCTTGGCCTAGAAAATTTCTACAAAGACTGTACATTCCGTGCAGCGAAGACACATTTTTGCAGTGCCAGCAAGGTTTGGCAAAAAGGAGAAATTAATGGGGTTGGGTTGTGGGTTGAGGAAGGCTTCGCGGATCACCGAAATCCCTAGTGGACCCTCATTTGAGAACCACTGGACTAGGGAATAGCAGCGCAGGAACGGCGGGTGGAACATGGCAGAGTCCTTCGTCCCGCAGGGGACATAAGCAGGTCTTGGGGGTAGTGGTGATTATGAAAAGGCACAGTAGTAGGGATAAAATAAAAATCGCACATTTTTCATGCTCAGGATGGCTTCCCCGTGTCTATCCAGCCCGTTCCTTACAACACCACCTCCAGAACATATTCACTACTTTTTCTATTCATATTCATACCTGCAAGCCTTCAAAAATTGAAGCAATAACGAAGACTCCGACCACGCAGATGGTAAACGATATGACATTTCGGCACTCCGAACGGCCGCCTTGTTCACATTAAAAAAACCTCTAAAATGACGTTTCTGCTCCCGTTCGGGGGGCCTAAACGCAATTATATGATTTTCTATTGTGTTCGGCGTCTTTATTACTTATCAATGATTATTCCCGACCAGACAGGCGTCCGTCGGAGCCTTGATCTCACAGGAATACTGTGGTCGGGAGCAATTTGTTTGTTGGGGCTTTGAACAGTCAAACGTCGCACTCAGAACTTGTATTTCACCCATTCTTCACCGGGAACACTCACAGCAGTGGAGGATCCAAGGGTGGGGGAGTAACACAGCCAAGCCTTCGTTCCGTGCCAATCTCTTTATGCCAATTCCTTTATGGCATGGCTCCCCCCCCCCCCCCCCCCAAACATTCCTACATCCAAAAGGAGTCACTTCTTACCCGCAGGCGCCACGGAGCAGAAGATGGCCCTGTCGGACGAGTTTTTCAAGATCTACTACCCGACGTTCGGCGACTTCGTGGCCCGTCTGACGGTGACCAACCAGTGGGGAGTGAGCGGCGTGTCCGACCTCTTCCTCCACATCAACAAGCCGCCAGAGAACGGCATCTGCTCCTTCGAGCCGCAGGAGGGGCGTGCGCTCATGGACAAGTTCAAGGCCTCCTGCTCCGACTGGACGGACCCCGAAGGGCTCGACATCGAGTTCTTCGCCTTCTGGGGTGAGCGCTTTGACGCGAGATTTGGGTGAACGGCTACGCGTCACGGCTCTGCCTTTCTCATTTCTGGGCCTGAGCTACATTTAAAACTTACAGTTTAATGTGGAGAGAGTCGCATAGTAGGCGTGTGTTTTGCGCAAATTACACGCGCTATTGTACAGTCAACCAGGACAGTCGACGAGGAGCTCTGGAACGCCACGGAACCATTCTGAATAGTCGGCCAGGGACGCCAAACATTTTTGGACACCAATAAACGAAGTTTAAGGATGGGTCTAGGTACGCCATTCAAAAATGCGTATTGTCCGCACCCGCCTGCTTACAGAAAAAAAGGGAAAAACGCAGATAGTGACTGTGAGTTCTGTGCAAATAACACGCATTATTCTAAAGCCTACCTGGAGCTCTAGTGCATCGGAAAACATTCCCGACAGTTAACCAGGAGCTCTTAAACCTAAAACTTCTTTTGACACGAAGAAACGAAGCTTAAGAAGGCCTCTAAATACGTCATTCAAATTGCGTATTGTCCGCAACTGTCTGCTTATACAACCTCGCTTGATCTTGATGAGGTTAACTTACCATAAAAGCGTACTGTGAGGCGTTCTCAAGCTGAGTTACCTCTCTCGTTGTACCCGGATAAATCCACCTAAAAAAACTTTACCCCGCACCTAGTCTTCCACAACAATAATGTTTATGAATGCAAACAGAAAATTTAGCTTCTTTCTCTCGTTCTATAGGGCACAAAGTTCGAAACTGCGCGCGAAATTCGTCGAATCGAAGCGCAAGCGAAAAGAGCTACGTAATCTGATATGCTTTGAGTAACCGCGCTTTTCTTACGGGAGTTTAATTTCAATCTTCGAGGTTAGCAAGTGCGAATTTCACCAGTTCGCCCAAAATTGCCTTATTTTTGACGACGTAAGACACAGTGCACAACATGTCCTCCATCCTCCATTGCGCAACACTACGTGCAGTTCGCAACATGGCGAACGAGGCCATCACCTTCCTGACATACGGCCCGGACAGCGAGGTGACCCTGGTGCTTCCGTACGGCGAATTTCAAGTGGGCGCCGACATCAAGGACAAGGAAGGGGCCACTAAACGGGTCAACATGACAACCATCGTTGTGAGTACAAGTCCGTCACTTCCAACTCAATGCCATGGTCGGTGACGTCTTTTGTAGCGGGATCGGTTTGACCCACGGTGAAAGGAGGATTTAGGTGTTGATGTTCGCAGCTTACTTCGTCCACATTTTGTTTGCACCTGGATGTTTTGATAGATACTAGCCTGATAATGATGATGTGCTGATTAACCCTCCACTGTACCGAGAAAGAACCGCAGCCCCGCAGCCGTTCGTTTGGTATGTAAAGTTTAAAGTGGTGATTTTTTTTCCACGGTACTGCGAAAGTGTCAGTTATGTCGGCAAGATTTGAACTTATATCATAATCGCACTGGCGGTGTGCAGAGAGCAGATCACCCCCTGCTTTGGAAGAAGTACTGCTTATAACGAAGTCAGCTTTCTGGACAGAGTGGTGCTTCGTTATAGCGAGTGTTTATGCTGACCTTAATTGCGCGTGCGCAGACGTACCTGCCTACGCGGCAGGAGTTCGAGCGCTACATGGGCGAGCGTTCGCTGGACAACGCGGACGCGGCGGGCGACCAGGCACGCATGAACCAGATGTCGCAAGCCATATCGTCGCTCATGAACGTGCGTCTTCCGGACGAGTACGAGAACGAGATCAACTACTCGGGTGCGTTTAACAGTTGTCCCACACGCCACGGGAGGGGGTTGCATGACGGGGTCTGTCAAAGAGTTCTTAGAGGGGCCATTAAGACGAAGATACAGGTTCGGTTCATTAAAAAAGAGGGCGCATTGTACCCGAAACTGCGATACCAACTTTATCCGAAAAAAAACTCCCACCTCCCCTCGCGGGAACCCCTGTGTAGAGCGACGCATAGGGGGTTCACGTTGAAGCGTTGGACAGCGGAGGAACGGCCGCTGGAACGATGGAGCGGAGCGGCGCAGGCACGCGTTTTATAGCGCGCATAACGGTGGAGGGACGCGCCGGCGCCAGTGCGTCTGCCGCGGCTATGACGCAACGACATCCAACACAATCCACTTTGATTCCAAGCCAAGCCAATCCATTCGAATCCAATTCCAATGCCCTCGCGAGAGAGGGGCATCGGAGAGGAGAGGGGGGTGAGCGGCGGAGGAGCGCAGCTCGCGCGGCGAGGAGAAGGGGGAGGGGCGGACGCCGACGCCGACGACGACGCCGGATGCAGGACAAGGCGAGTGATGGATGCAGTCGCATCTAAAATTCTAACAAATAATTGAGATAATAAGGAAAGCAGATAAAGTCTGCACTTTCCGCCGATTTCTCTCTGACGTCACGGAGTCCTGTTCATGCGATTGGCTGCAGCCGACCTAAGCCACCATCAAAACATGACTGGTTGGTTGAACGCATCACTTGAATGCTAACGTGTCGGCACTGTGTCAGTTAACACGCTGACAACTGTGTTTTCAGTGCAGGCCAATTTCCCATTGCGCCTACTCGTATTACACCACTTCAGCGTGAAATTTGAAAGTCCTCCATATTTCTGTTTTTCGGTTAAACAAGCGTCTTTGATAGCTGCAATGGCGCTGAGTTAGTTACCAAAGGCTAGTTTTTTTTTTTTTTATCTGAACAGACTTTTACTCGTCTTCATGGCCCCTTCAAATGCGTAGACTTTTTTTTGTAGACTCAAAGAGAAAAGGAAACCCGTTTGTCCGTATGTTAGCAGTGGATGCGTCGCGCTTCGGTCGAATACAAAAATACCATCAATAAAAGGTCACAAGGCATTCATATTTGATGTAAAACCGCTCAATTGCCCCTACAATTGTCTTCTGAGCAATTCATCTATGTACAACGGTAAAGCTGACATTAAAGGGGGTTCCGTGTATAGCGCTTAATGGGGATACTATTTGGGTTTGTTTTATGGATGTATTTAATGTAAGGCACTACGATACTTTTTTCCTTATCGTGCTTCGTATACTGCCCCTATATTCTTTCTTTATTTATTTATTTATGGTCTTGCACAAAAGTGGCGAGGTGACCAGGTTAAAAGCCGTTCTGCGACGGCTTGAGGGTTCCTTGGCCCCCGCGGCAACGACTGGCGCCGATCACAAGCAAACACACACAGCTGGCATAAACAAGTTCATGAAATATTCAAGATTACGCGAGAGCAATTATTAAAACAACACTTACACAGATACAACTGCAACTGCAAGTACGATAAATGCGGAAAAAAGTTTACAAATACAAACACTAAACTTGTTTACACGGTTTACCATGTTTTAGTCTCAAAGCTTTACATAAATCAAACAAATCATAATATACTTTCCAGGAATCTGCAAAAAAATACAGGCACATCTTGTTCAGGTTATAGAAGGGTGGAATAGAGAAAGAAATACAAGCATTAAGGAAACGATGCAAATACTATATGGGAGTTCCGCGAAAATAATAAAGTACAAGACAGTTTTATAAAAATGCAATGACAGAAAGTAATAAAGCACCTTCATGTTAGGCAGTAGTATAAATCAGTTAAATAAACTGTGCTTAGCAATGTCAGCTCTATTCCCTGGCTATCAAACTTATTCAGCAAACGTGGCAGCTTGTTTGGAAGCATTTGCATTCGATAGTTTGTGCGAGATTTTTGGAACCTTCCATTCTCTTCGCCTTTCTAGTTTTGTAAGACAGTTCATTATTATGTAAATCAGCTATGTCAGGTTAATAATGGATTATTCTTTTTAACGCAATAGATAACTCTCTGGCTAGCCGATATTCGTAGATATCATGTACTCTCATAATTTTTAACTTCCTAATAGTTGCGCGGTAGGCTCGGTATATGGCTTGTTTCCAATTATTCTGAGGATCTTTTCTGGTATTTAGTAGTTTGTTAGATTTGTTTCGGTAAGTAGTACCCCAAACTAAATGAAAGTAATTTAAGTAGGAAGCAAATAAGGCGTTATAAACCAGAAGTTTAACGGTCTCAGGCAGAAGTGTCTGTTGCGGTTCAAAAATGCCAGTAATTGAGCTCAACCTTTTCAATAGATAATTTACTTGGTCATCCCAGTGCACTGGTTGCCGTGAAATAAACACCGATTATTTTAACCGAATTTACTACTTCTATTTTTGTTGACCTGAATAAGATTTCAGACTTAGGGAACACCTATTTTCCTTTAGAAAGGTAGACAATTGCTTTGGTTTTTGTGGGATTGATTTTTAATTGATTTTCGGTTGTCCAAATGTCAAGTTTTGACAAAATGTTATTAGCTCTAGACACAATTTCATTGCTAGAAAATGCCTAAACAAATATTGTGGTGTCGTCTGCATAGATACTAAATTTTTCCTCAGTTGAGATGTGTACAATGTCATTAATATAGCGAATAACACAGTGGTCCTAGTATACTTCCCTGTGGACCCCTGAGATTAGTTTTTTTTCTGTCTGAATTGACATTATTCATTGAAACGAACTGGTATCTGGGAGACAAATAGCTTTGCAAAAATTCCAGAGGTAGCCCACGAATACCATAGTGATGAAGTTTTTTGCTTTTCAGCACTGCACTTACGTACAGTAGCGAAGGCGACTTTAAATAGGTTCTGTATATAGAGCTTGGTAAACCAGCTCAGTATACTGATTGATTGTGGGGTTTAACGCGCCGACGCAACGCAGGCGATGAGGCGCGCCGTTAGTGGAGGGCTCCGGATTATTTTGACCACCTGGGGATCTTTAACGTGCGCCGAAATCTCGTACACACGGGCGTTTTTTGCTTTTCGCCTCCATCAGAAAAGCGGCCGCCGCGGCCGGGAATCGAACCCGCGACCCTCGTGCTCAGCAGCGCAACGCCTTAGCCACTGAGCCACCGCAGCGGGTGAGCTCAGTATACTAAGCGCCCATGTGTCCATACATGGACACATTGGAGCTTATAGATGCATTTATTGGCAATGTCTTCGCCACCATAGTTTGACATTAAACTGCCTACACTGCCTCTGAGTAGCGTAATCTTAGCATTACGTTTGTGTCTCTTAGTGAAGCCGACTTTAAAGGGTATGGTGTGCAGCAGAGCGGCTTACGCATTTATTCGATAACCCACACTTGAGAGTTTCTGCACACTGCTTCAATCGTCTTGAAAAACCTGATTGCTTCACGATCCGTTAAGTGTATGACGTTGCATAAGGTGAGGAGAGGGCGGATATTAGTTCTGCAGGCTGACATTTACTGACTCGTGCTTAAAACCAGAGAAGGGAGTTCGTACATCCAAGGGCTCATTCTAGCAGACTCACCCTTGATCGTGAGTATATTTAGGGTGGATGGACGCCTCAATAATTTCTTCTTCATTTTGCTTGGTGATAAAGGTCAGCAGTAGACATTCAACTCATTTAATCGGCGACGAAACACAGACCAGTACTCACTGTTCGAGGTGGGGTAGAGCGTTACAAAATAGACCCACTGAAACAGGCATCAATCCGTGGGACTAACATTAGTGAAACGAGATCGCTTCGGACTTAACCACCGTGTACTGTTGCTGACCACAGCGCTCAAGAACTCTTGCTGACCGTCCGTAGCGTGACGTTCACTTGTCTTCGATCGCACACACTTCGTGATTCACGGCCCCCGCGCATGCGCATGCAGACCCGGAGGTTCTGGACCGAGAGATGGAGGCCCAGGCCCTGCTGCGGGCCAAGATGGTGCGCTCGGTGTCGTCGATCATGAACGTGGACACCCTGAGCAGCCTGGAGCAGGTGGGCAGCGCCCTCACGGCCATCGCCGGAGACGGCAGCGGCGTCGACAACGAGGGGAAGGTAAGCTTGGCTGCCCTTGTCTCCTCCTCTTCGTTACGAGGGAGAGAGGACGCCCCCTCTCCTCCCCCCGTTTACCGGGAAGGTGCAAGATTTTGTTCCAAGATGCGCACAGAGCAAGCTCAGCTATTCCTGCATGTATTCACCCAGCGCGCACTGCTAAATAATTTACACCCTTAAGGGTGTAAATCACTGTCATTAACTAATACCCTTACACAGCAAAAAAAAGAAGAAAAACCCCCTAATGGTCTTGTCATTTTTAACCCCTCTACGCCCTAGAAATGGCACAAAAATACGCCCTAATAAAGGCACCCTTTCAAAGGTTGTTCTTTTTGTTTTCGATAGGGTGTGAGGGTGTCAGTTACTACACAAATAGGTGTAAATAATTTTTCAGTGCACGTACGGGTTCACTTCGAACCTCTTATTCTTTTCAGCAACTACTAAAAAATCTCAGATGTTGGGCCTCAGTATACGTAAGAGTAGGTTGGCTGGCTTTGGAACGAAGGGCCTGGGATATTTAACTTGTTTCGGAAGACCCGTGATTTCTTTTTTCTTTTCTTTTCTTTTTGGTGCAAAATGTTCTCTCAGCTCAATCCTATTTTTTGTACGGGTGGTTTAGTATCTGTAGGTCGGTTTAGCGACGCTGCGCGGCTTGTCAGCAGCCTTTAAAATGCGTTCTGCATCGAACCGGAAGTGGCTGGCTTGTGGCCACCTGGGAACGGAGTATCGCCACCTGGGAAGGTCTGTTGGTGTGTCCGTGACTTCTGTGACGTTCCCAGTCAACGGTGAAGCGGAACGGGCGGGAGATGGATGCACCTGACCCGAGTTAGACATCGAGGGCTACGGAATAATTTCGCCCACCTGCGGGTCAGTTAACTTAACTACGGCTGCGGCTAACGTAACGTAACGCATGTTAACGTAACATGGGGGCGGCGAACTGGGCAAGTTGGTGTACGGTGAAAACAGCGCAAGGAAAGACGAAGACAGAGGGAGGTACCAACGCCGAGTCTGTGTTTACCCTATCTCTGTCTTCGTGTTTCCTTGCGCTGTTTTAACTATGGGCGTCGTAGTATTTCTCTTTGATCAAAACCGCTTTCATAGTGACCCCACCAGGTTCAGTTTAAACCGAATGGTGTACCTTAACACGGAGCTAACATCCAGCACTCGGTGTTTATTATATGGCGTAAAACGGATTTTGTCAGTACCGGTCGGGCCCTCTTTTAGATGCGAAGCATCTCATGCTCGGGGCTGTGTCCCTCCCTCCCTAGTTGTCGTTGTCCGCCGTCCGCACTCTACTGCGCATGCGCGTCCCTTCAGCCCCGTCAGCGTTTGGGCTGACGTCAGCGCAGTCCAATATAAAAAGAAATAGTTAGGCGGCGCCTGGTTTCAATCCCACGACCCTCTGGCCACAACGGGAGGTACGTGGCGCTCTTCCCACTGCGCTACAAACCGAGACGGGAGCATGTGCTACGAACGCGCCTTATGTCCTTCACTCATTCAAACTACGTCAAGACGCTACTGATACAACGAAGGCACGCGAAGCTGAACGTCAACGGAAACGACGAACTGAAAACTAATGGGAACTTCAGTCGACCCCATGGCTGCTTCACATACTACTCAGGGTTCCCCTACGGGAAGATGGTGTATTTGTCTTTTTTTTTCTCGCGCGCGCGCGTGTACGTGCTTGGGAAACTGGGGGAAAAGTGCGTGTTAGGTCTGGCAACTGCCCGCCACGGTGTCTTAGTGGCTAAGGCATTGTGCTGCTGAGCGCAAGGACGCGGGTTCGATTCCCCGCCGCGGTGGCCGCTTTTCAGATTGAGGCGGAAAGCGGAAGTGCCGTGGGCCGAGTTTTCTGCGCGCGTTAAAGATGTCCAGGTGGTCAAAATTAAGCGCCTAGTTATTAATTAAATAAATTAATTAAGCCCAGGTATAGCTTCGGAGCGTTAAACTCCACAACCAGGCAGACTTGACAACTAGAACACTTGTCAATCTCGTGGCTTCCGAAGCGGATTTAGCCAACAACTTGCCGTGATCCTTTTATATTTTTTTTTTTCGAAAACGAAGCAAATTCTTGGAATTTTCTACAGAATTGTTTTATGTCTCTACGAAAATTAGAAGGCGGAAGAGAAAGAGTAATTCATCATGGTTAGCAAAGTTCGTTCAACGAGATCCCGCAAACGCAAAAATGCAGGCTTGCTATTTCAATCAGCGTGGTGTGCATCGTTGTTTAAAATAAGCGGTAGGTCCACCCGGACCTATATACCTTGTCATGGCACACACCCATGCCAAAACCCCTTGGCCAATAGACTGCTAGAGTCATTTATAGCAGGTCTAATCGATTCAGCCTGCACCTCGTGAACCAGTTCACAGCGGCGCAAAGCGGGTTCCGCCATACTGAATAATCGGCGGAACCAGACCTGCACTTATTTCGTCTGCCCCTGCACCTCCTCCACAGGGAGTGCAGGCAAAGCCGTGAACTCGTCCTGCACCCGTCGGCGCCACCGGTGAATCGAACGGTGCGGTTCAGGTGCCGATAGCTGCACCACTGAAACGAACGGCGAAGTGCTGCCCCGCCTGAACCGGTTCACGTGGTGCAGGTGAAACGTATGAACCCAGTGTTTATACTGTCGTGGACGAAAACTGCTCAGAAGCAACAATTCGCACACACCTCCATGCGTTACAGGCACAGAAGGAACAAACGCTCGGCTTTAAACGCGACCCCGCGAATAAAGACAGCGCCAGGGATTCAATCTTTTATGTTCGCTGGCCGGCAGTGTCTCACGCAGTACATTCAAGCTATTTATGCGCTCCGATACTTTGTTTTGTTGTCACCTCCGTAAAATGATGGCGTGCGCGGTCTGCCAGTTTTGCAAGAGCCGCTGTGTACGCAGCAGGAGAACGCTTTTTCAAGCAAACAAACGGGACAAAGTGGCACTGTTTTTTTGTTTTTTCGGAGTTCGGTAAATTAGACGTAGTCGGCCAATTTGCCTCTGTACGGTGGCGCATCTTTTGATCTCCCTAAATGTGAGTGGTTGATAACAAGCAGCGGTGCTGCTTTTTCTCGCTTACGCAAACTCCCGACTATAGTCGTGGCAGACTTGTGACTCATCTTTTCTTTGGTGGGATCTCAGAGAAGAGTGCCTATAGAGATATTTATATATACCACCTACCTGACAGAAATCGGATTGTTTGGGGGAATTCGCTACGACAAACTGTAGGATAGCTAATCTGTTCTTGTTCATTTTGCCTCCTCAGGCGCTCAAGGTAGTTTTTTTTTTTTTAATAAAATCGGAACAGGATGGTGTATAGATTTGGGCGATGAGGTTTGCAATGGAGGGCGGCTGATTAATATGGATCGCACCGGTGTTCTTGAACGTGCGTCGAACACTTCTACACACGGGCGTTTTTTTTTTCCCTCGCCATCTTGGTAAATACAGCTCCCCCGACAGATGACATTATCCACGACTTAACGACAAATAACCGCGCGGCGAGTGACGGGCAAGCAATACACAGGCGCGCATTACGACACATCTACCCTTACAAAGTCTAACGCATTCTGAAGATTTTAAGCTCGGCCATACCATTAATTCTGCCATCTCGAATTTCCCATATACATACCGTCATTCTTTATGAAGGTCGACAAAGACTGGGGTAGTTTGGCTGTCGCCCTCATAGGGGTGCGGACATGTGTCACGTTCGTCCGCTCGCGGAGGCATCGAATTTGCGATCTTCGCGAGCCACACGTCGCACCCTTGAGGATTTCTCGCATCGGGCGTTCTGCCGCGTGGGGACGTCTAGCGCAAACTCCCGCCCGCCATTGTACGCCCCTCCCTTGAAGTCTCCACTCAGCCAACTTGGCGGTTCAGAACCGTCGTGGACCGCTTATCACTTCACCGCTCCTGTTCTTCCAGACGTAGCACGACGCCAGACTAGTGTATCTATGGCGTGCCTTCCCTGCGCGGGCGGTTCCAAACAACGGCAAAACTTTTCTGCCAGTTCTTACGTTTCTAACTTGTGCTTTTTTTTCTATTCTACCCAATCATTTTCCCCCTATACTTGCATCGGCACACTGCGTTAAATCCCCACTGCACTTTGTTTTCAAATCAAAGCACTTCATTCGCAGCAAAAACTGGGAGCATTGCCTGGAGTTATTGCCTGTCAGTTGGCCTTACAGGCCAAGCTAGTGCGAGGTTTCTCGAATGCGTACAGTCCCATCTGACGCATGCCCAAACTCAGTCACGTGACGTGAAGAGTTTCACTAGCAAACCATGCATTCACAATGACAGTCAGGAACTTGAAATCGATTAATAACGAAGTCTGGAATGAAAGGCTTCTAATAACAGTGAACCGCAGGCGAGGATACCAGGTGCAGTAAAAAAAAAACTGTGGTTGATTCCTCTGTCATAGGGATCGGTAAAACACGAAAGTGAAATTTGCTGCGAAATCTGCCGCTCAGCATGATTTGCGATCGGCGGCCGTCTTGTGGGTGTGCTTGGCGAGCGACATCCTGCTGGCGGGTCGCTTCGGCAAACGTGTACTGGGTGACTTCTGTGACGGATATGACGTCAGAAAAATTTTGGTGTGTCCCGGCATAAAACACTTTCATGTTAAAATATAATAAAACCAGAAAACGAACAACCCGAAGTATAACGCACTGTTTAGTACTAATGGTTGCTTCCCCGCAAGAAGACCCTGTGTGCAGGGGTGCACCCTTTACAGGCCGCTTGCTTCGTTGTACTGGCGTCACTTCCTTGACGGATATGACGTAAGTGAAATGTTCGTGAAGCTCGAAATAAAACACTTGTGTTAATAAGGGAGCGGACGTAAAAACCGAAGTGACATTTATTGCAAAAGCTCGAATCCGCAGATTAACAGCACTGGTTCCGCAAGAACTAATTAAAACCTATCGTGGCAAAGGACCACTCGTAACGTCAACCTCCCCCCCCCCGATAAAAGATAAAAAGAAGAAAAAGCAAATAGCACGCGTGGCCTCAGCCAGCGTCTTGTTATGCTCTGGATTAAATGATCTTCCGAATGCCTCCAGGACCGCCGACTTCGAGCTAGTGCGATGGTCGGCTTGGGGCGGCGGGTAGATCCGTTTCACTGAAAAATACAAACACAAAGTAACGCTTACAAACCACAAAGACAAGCAAATCCATTAATTATGACGTCGGAAAAGAACCTTGATTAGACTGCGAAAGACGGCGAAACAGAACAGAGCTTGGAACACATGCAAACGTTGCCGATGACATTCAGTACTGGCATTTAGTAATCATGATTTGGAGAGAGAGATAGCTCTATTGAAAAGGCCGAGGCAGCCGGCGTTTACAATCACCTACATGCTTCTCTGCTGAGGATTGAAAATGAAAGCAAAAAAAAGGGAGGGGCATTAGAAAGAGCTGGACAGAAAGGAAACAAAATAACGGCGTGGCTTAGAAACTTTTTTAGATTGCGTCACAAAATTCACAATTTTGAAATGTGACCAAATCCTCCAAATAGGAAAATGAAGTTTTCAGGGGCAGGCGCTGTTTTGAGGCGCAGGTCTATGGCCCTATAGAATAGTCTTCCGAGTTACCGGCCCTTCTTCTAGGCGTGTAGGCCGCACATTCTACTAAAGTATGTTCAACGTAGTCTGTAAACATTATACCGTCACCTACGACTGAACTCTGCTTACACAAACCTTTTTGGCCTTGTACTGACGACCAGCCCCTATACTGCGACAATTGTGTAGAAGTGGGATATGAACGACGTATAGATTGTGCTAAATATTAATTAGGTTTCCTAAAAGCCTGTGAAGCAATCAATGTTTAACATTGAGCTTGGCGGCGTTTACCTGACGCTGCTGCTCAGCTGGACGACCCGGCCTGAGCGTCGGTGGAAGTTTCTGGATCGTCCGGTTTCTGAAACTGAATTGCGAAATTATAAGCCGGTAGATGCGATACGCTGCACAAGTGACGTCACGAGTCACGATTGACGTCACGAGTCAATTTCGTGGAAAGAGTGAACGTTTGCTCTTCGAGACGTAAGCACTGGTGACGCTATCGATAAACAAAAAATGGCTATGGCTGCATTCTTTAATAGTCTCAAAGCAGCCTCAGCATCTGCACAAAAATGCCAACTGTGGAGCTCAGCGTTGGACAAGCTGCGTATTACGCGTTAGCATGACAAATCATAATCAAAATACTACATTAAACACTATAGTAACCCAGGGCCGCGGTTTAAGTTGACTGAAACATGTGACGCATACATGAACTAAACCCAAATACAAAGTAGTTCGCCTTGAATTGCGCTACTTATTACGATGACAAAATGGACGGGGCGAGGCGATATTCTGTTGTAAGCGCAGTTAATTTTGTCGCCGCTATATTTAGTGCAGTTCAAACTTGCTCCATTTATCGAAGTTTAGGTTCTTGCGAATAGGGATAGGGAACCAGCTCAGGGAACCAGGATAGGGAACATAAAACATCTGCAGATGCTGTTTCAGGCTGATTAGTTTGTTGCTACAGATCTTGCCGCATAGTCTAGAGCCACTAAATGAGCTTTAGTGATGTTAGTAGAGTATTCGACCGGCACCCGCGAGAATTACCGAAAGAATTTTCTCGCGACAGTTTCCCCTGATGCCTGTTAAGCTTTTATGGTATTCTAACCTAAACCAAACTAACCGACCGTAACATAACCAAACCCAAAGGAACTACGCCGAAAACATATCAAACTCAATTACACTCAGTGGGTGTGCTTTGCGCCGATTGTGCTGTTGAGCCGAAGCGGGGCGGGAGCCGAGAAATGAAGCTCTCCGTGGCATAAACAGAAGAGGATTTATTTCCGTGGCAACCAGGACGGGCGTTCGACGTTCGATTGCCCGAGGGGCGAGCCCCGTGCCGCGAGCTCTGAGCGCGAGCTATCCCTCAGCCTCTCCGTCGCATCTAGCTGTATTCCTCGTCTTCTTCAGGCAACGGAGTAACACGGTGATGATAATTTTCCACAAATTCCGGGCCGCGAAAAAATGGCTAGGCGCGAATGTCAAGAGGGTAAAGTCTTTGTATGGCGTCTGGTTGTCCCAAGCCCATCTTTGCAGCTTGATCTCGCAAGAACGGATGATACCATCGGTGCTTTTGTAGATCTCCTGAACTCTCGCCAGTTTCCACATTTGGCGCGATGTTTTTTCTTGGTACACTAACACCACGCCTCCTAAGGCCTTGACTTCAGTGGCCGCTTTCTTCGTTGTGAAGTGTGCAGACCGTAGCTGCAACAGGTATTCTTTCATCCACCTAGCCCAGAAGTTTCTGTCAAACGTTCTCGATAGCGATACCGCCGCACGACATCTGTGCGCGAACAGGTGATTGTGTCGTTTCCCGAGTCACTCTTGGTAGGCACATGCGTAAGTCTGCGACCAATGAGGAGATCGGCAGGAGTGAGAGCACGTGGCTCCCTATGTCCGACTCGACGAAAGAGGCCTGGAGTTCACAATGGCTTCCACTTCGGTGAGGACGGTAGCCAGTTCTTCAAACCCAAGCTTGGCTCTCCCCAGTACCTTTCTGAGTGCTTTCTTAACCGTCCTAACCTGCCGCTCCCACCAATCACCCCACCACGGTGCATTAGGTACGATGATAATTCTAGGAATAACACCGCGGCCGAAATTTTCGTAGCAGAAATTCAGAGAACAGCCAAAAAAGTTGCCCTATTTTTGGATTATAAACCATCGCGCCCCGTCTCAAAGCGGGTGTTGTGCTACAACGCCACGGAAGCAGATAGCAGAATGGGGATTCGAAGAATATTCGACCCAACGATGCTCCAGCTAGACGATGACAGGCTATTGCGGAGAGATTTGCGAGAATGCAATGGACCTTTTTCCAGTACCGGTTGGCCGCCACGACGAACTGAATATTGCAGTCAGGCACGCCCCCGTAAACGTCTCGCTGTCGGAGAGCTCGTACACAAAATATTCTCGTCCTGTAGCCCCTCTCGCACCCACCCGTACTATTCACATGGGATGCTACGGTAGCAGGTGCACGTTCCTGTGACTAATATGCAGTGGTCGAAGCGGCAATTTTCTATATACTATATAAATTTTTTTTTCATTTTCATTACTCCCTCAAAAGTAGCCATGTCCCCGCAGCGTGGTCAACCTCCAACTTCATTACCCCTTTACTTTGAAAGCCTTTTTTTTGTGCACGTACGAACTCCCCACGAGCTGTCGAAAAAGAAATAAAAACATGCAGTGCTAGAAAGCATAGCCGCTCCCCAAGCAGCAAGCTGAGGGGCGCCCTTTTGTTTATTTTGCCCGAGGCGACTGCTAAGAATTTAAGGAACGGCAACCCGTGCATGCGCAGATAGCTGCCGGAAAAAGGTCTCGTCGTTAGCGCAATTCATGATGATGATTGTAGGGTTTAACGCGCCGACGCAATGCAGGCGATGAGGCGCGCCGTAGTGGAGGGCTCCGGCTTAATTTCGACCACCTGGGATCTTTAACGTGCGCCGAAATCTCGTACACACGGGCGTTTTTGCTTTTCGCCTCCATCAGAAAAGCGGCCGCCGCGACCGTGAATCGAACCCTCGACCTCGTGCTCAGCAGCGCAACGCCTTAGCCACTGAGCCACCGCGGCGGGTCGTTAGCGCAATTCAGCATGATGCAGTGCGAAGTAGCCCCATTCGTCTAACTTAATGAGGTTGTGGCTACAGATCATGCCGAATTCAAAAAGTAGAAGGCAGTGGCTAGTCTCACGGCAGCCGTGAGAATTGCTGGAACAACTTTTTACGGCAGTTTCCACAAACGCCTGCAAGGGTTTTGTCGAAATCTAAACTAAACAAAACTAACTTAACGTAACCTAGTCCAACCCAGAGCAGCTACACCGAAAACAACGCAACCTGCGCGTCGATCAACCCCACAAAACCCGACGCTCGAAAACTTTGAATTCTGAAGACCGTAAGAAAACTAAGGGCTAAGTTGCTCTATTTCGGAATAGAACCGAAGCCATCCAGTTAATGCCCTGCAACGCCACGGAAGCAATCGGCATAATGAGTTCTCGCGGAATATACTGGACCCGACGGTGCTCAGATGGCATGCTCAGCCACTAACACGCAACTTCTGTGAGAATTTTCACGGCTTCCGTGACAATAGGCGCTGACTGCCAAAGTAAAAACAACTCACGTTATTTGGACGAGTGGACCAGCCTTCTCGCCTCGGAGGCGGACTTCGAGAGCTGGACGACGAGCTGGCGGCCCTCACGACCCGAGCCACGCCGGATGCCTCGACGGGCACCGACGGCGCGACGGCTTCCTCCACTTCCGTCTGAGCCACGATGGTCGGCGAAGTGCTCCGGTCTCAGAATGTTATCCACCGGCTGGTTGTACGGTGGTGCAGGCGAGTTGTCAGGCGGTTCAGGCGAGTTGTCAGGCGAGTTTTCAGGCGGCCGCGGCGTCGGAAAGTCGACCGGCGGCAGACTGTCCAGGTAGCGCCACACCTTATCCTCGGTCGCCATCTGGCCGTCGGCGCAGAAGGCCGGGTCGGACTCGAAGCCCCTGGGCAAGCCGCTGGCAGCGGAGTGCGCTCCCGCACTGTCTTCCCGCGGCACGAGGGATTCGCCGCTGAGGCGGTGGGTGGGAAGACGTCCCCGTCCATGTACGTGGTGCCTGCAAAAGATGTGACGGTGGGACATCGCGATGACGCGCCGAATGCTGCAAAGTGCAGCCATCTCGGGAGAAAGAGCGCATGCGTATTGTGTGAACCTCATTGAAAGGTCTCCTTCAAAGACACACGGATGAGTGGAAATGATACTGGAACACTCCGGAAGACTGGAGAACTGCAAACTACAGCAGTGAGGAGAGTCGAGCTAGTTGATATGGTTGCATACTTCGGACCGCGCTTCGAAGAATACAAACTACGACGTATACAAACTATACGGCGCGATTACAAGCCAAAATAATTATCCTAACTAACGCGACAACTCACATACATGCAGTCAATCGTTTACGTGTCAGCTAACTCTGAGAAAGAGCGCATTTTTAGGGAACATCCTTGAAAGCTCCCGAACGAGACATGGTTGGGCATCAATCATGCTGGAGCACATCAACTGAAAAAAAAAAAAATACTGCGCAAATGAATGTCGGCAAAATGAATGTCCTAACAACGTACAAACATGCAGCCAATTCTTTACATGTTACACAAGCAACCGAGAAAACTCTGCTCGTGCACAGTTGAACGCCGAAACGCTGAAAGCGTAAAGTTGAACGCCGAAACATACCAGAATCTCGCGGCGGACATGGCAAGTCGAGAAATCCAAAGTGAGTGGCGGTCCACTGGCGGAGCAGCGCGCGCACTCGCCTCTTTGTATCCTGATACCGGGAGCAGTTGGCCCGGCTGCTATCTCGTCGTGACTAGTGCGCTGGTCCTTACGATGATTCACACCATCAGCGGGTTCTGATTGGACCACGGAAACAAACTGCTCGCCGTTCGGTTCAGGAGTGACTCGCACGCCGTTCGCGATACGATGTCCCCGCGAAGTCCCGGAGTGGGAAAGTGGGGGGACGGTGCTCCAAACAATTGCGTAGTAGAGGGAGCTCCGCACAATAGAGCAGGTGTCCGGCTAACTCCCCAAATTTTCTAGAATTCCCCCCCAACCCCCCCCCCCCCCCCCCCCCCTGCCCCCGTGGAACCAGCCTCAGACGTAGCTAAGTGGTCACGCATCCGACGGGAGTTCATTAGAAGGCCCAGGCGGAACGACGGGGTCAATCGTAGCCTTGCACCCCGTCGTTGAAGATGGAAGGGGGATGGGGGGCGTGAAGGTTGGAAGGTATTCCGCTGTCAGCAACGAGAGGGAAGAATGCGACTTGGCGGGTGAATAGGAGCGGCGCGAGCCCTTTGGGACAAAAAAGAATAACAGACTTGGGACAGAAAAAAAAAAAGCCATTCTTTTCCGTGAAGGTGGATGACCAGGGAATCTTTTTAGCCCACAACATACAGGTTATTGACGGGCTGGCTACCAAGAAAGTTTTTTTTTTTTTTTTTCATAGCTTGCTCGATCCGGGTAGCAACAAGGTTGTACTTTTTTTTTTTCAAGCCATGCATGGGACGAACCTCAACGCCTCCTTACAGAGTCATTTTGAAGGAGTCCTTTTAACGACAACGTTAGAAAAAGTATCCTTACAGAGTACTTTTGAAGAGCTCTGGTATTACTTCGTAGGGTTACGCTTAAGCTAGTTGGTTCCACCTGTTAAAGTTACAGCGCAATAAACAACCCACAAGAGAAAGTAGAGGACAGCGCTGCGTATTTCCCTTACTTGTTCTTGTGTGTGCTTTTATTGCGCTGTAACTTTAACACGCGTATTTGTGCGTATTTCTGCCTTTTCATTCCATTCAATAAACAAGAACACACAGCCTTCAATAGTTGCCCATTCCAACGCTGAGTTCGGTGTATGTCAAACACGGCAAAGAGAAAATGAAAGGATGTTTAGTCGGGGTGCGTATAAAAGATTCGGATTTTATAAAAAAATCTGTTTTGGCGCTCCATAGATACACCTGGGCTATGTGGGGCTCCGGATTAATTTTGACCACCTGGGGATCTTTAACAGGCCCCGAAATCTCTACACACCGGCATTTTCCCTTCTCGCTTCCATTAGGAATGCGCCCACCGCAGCCGGGATTGAACCCGGGTACATGCGGTCAACTAGGGCCACTAAACAATCCTTTATTTAGTGACGATAGGATCAGCAGCCCAATGCACTAGCCACTGAGCCACCGCTGCGGGTACTTAATATAATCAGTGGTTTAATTTCAAGACTAATTTCTGCGCCGTTAAGGGTCGCGCACATGCGGCTGAAAGTTTCAGTGTGCACACGCTTGCTTTAACCAAGATTGATTTATTGAAGGGTTTAAAGCACCGACGCAACGCAGGCGATGAGGCGCGCCGCAGTGGAGGGCTCCGGATTAATTTTGACCCCCTGGGGATCTTTAACGTGTGCCGAAAGCTCGAACAAACGGGCGTTTTTGCTTTTCGCCTCCATCAGAAAAGCGGCCGCCGCGGCCGGGAATCGAACCCGCGACCTCGTGCTCAGCAGCACAACGCCTGATCCACCGAGCCACCACGGTGGGTGCTTTAACCAAGATACTCGACTTTGCTAGCGCAGGTATCCGCACGAAACTAAGATTCTATTTGTGGTCATTTCACTGTGAGCGGGGGGTGTAAACTATTCTTTTATTTAAATCAACCTCCAAGTCAAATGCGTGGAGAAAAACTGTTGCGATTGTTTTCAAATTCCTGACTTCGTTAGCAAGACAGCTGCACACACTAAACGAAATATAAAATGTCCTATTAAGCAAAACTTGCCAATTCTTTCAAGTCGCAACTAAACATTGAAATGGGTGTCAGGGAACATGAAAATACGGCCATGGGCTGAACGTTGTAACAAGGATGCATTGTTACGCATAAGGTTTCGACGTTTCCCGTGGCTACATGCCGAGGCAAGCGCATTACACAAGTCTTAACCGTCTTAGTCAGGACGAGTTTTTTTAAAGCGCGACGATCAGATATGTAAATACAATGTGTATGTGTGCTAGCTCTGTATATTTCAGTTTATATGCTCTTGTTCTTGCACCGAACTTTGCCGAATGCATTTTATGCGTGATTTGAAACGTTGACTTTCAGTTTTCCGCGTTCATTATAGTTCGTAATCTGTGTTTTGCTTGAGGTTCACATATACGCGTTCTCACTTAATGGTTCTAGATATTTATGATCATGAACGTGCGATTGTACACTTGTGTATAAAATTTGAGTTAATTTATACAACCCACAGTCGTGAAGCAAGCGGGTCAGAAGTTGTGTTCAAATAGCATGTGTGTAAATGATCTCTGCGAAACAATGTCTACAGGACAAGCTAAACACGTTTTAGCACGCCCGTGCCTGTCCCGACAATTTATTCCCCGTACCCCAGAGCGAGAGCAGCACTACCATGTTCACTGCGCCTTAATTTTCTCACGTGCGCCAGTGCTTTAGGCTATAACAGCCCATGCGCAGAAATGCGATCTACGCAATCAACGCATATCACTGCAGCACGAACATAAATTACACCGCAATAAATATACAGAAATGGTTTACAGGCCGACCGCCGTTCATGCATAACCTCAAATTTTCTTAAATTGTTTATTCGAACCAATCATGATCCCATTTACCAGGAAATTTTAAATTTTGGGTGTTCTACGCGCCCGTGCTATGAGGCGCGCCTTAGTAGAGAGCGCCGGGTGTAGGAACAAACGGTCCCGGGACCTATGATCCCAGAACCTATGGTCCTGAAACCTATGTTCCCGGAACAAATGGTCCCGGAACAAATGGTCCCAGGCACCTCTTCGGGCAAAATGATTCCATAAAATTACACGTGGGTTCCGTTTAAATTTGTTGTATCTTGCTGGAGTGCAGTTTATAATTTCTTTATTTTTGTTTTCTTTGTTTCTTTTCGATTCCGTTAAACCGATTATCTCAATTTACGCTATTATAACGATTAAACGCGTTATTTCTGCCAACCATGCGTTTCTGTGCGCGTCGTTTGGGGAATTTTTTTATTCGCATTTCTGTCGTTCTTCTCCGTCCTTTTTCTATTTTAGTCTTCGTGTGTTTTATACGTTGAAGATGATAATTCTATTACTTCTCTCTCTCTCTCTCTCTCTCTCTCTCTCTTTCGTTATTTGATTTTTGTAATATTCTCATTTTTTTCTGTTTTTGACTTTTTGTTTTATCAAATATCGTTATTCTAATTATCTGCCTTGTCACTATACAACGAATGACTGTGCTACTTTCAAACACAGGGGAAAAAAGAATTCACGTGAGAAACATGCGGCTCACATGCGGCTCACACATGCGGATTTACAGAAGACGTAGAGGCATGCCTCAGAGAGAAGCGCCATCAGTTTCCTGTGAGCAAGCACTGCGCGGGTGCGTGCGTATTGAGTTCTCTCCCCTCTCCCTCAGTCATCGCAACCATTTCCAGGCATGGCCATCTCCACGCTCCCTTTTGTGAGTCCGCCAGTGTTCCGGGAAGCCGCACCTATCGCGAGACGCCGCTATAGTAAGCGAGGTTGGTGACAGGCACAGTCTCGAGACATGCGGACGTCTGATCGCCAGCATCGGCTAAGCCGCTGGTCAAGCCAGGCTGTCGCCGCAGTCAGCACCATGGCCAATTTCTTCTAAAGAGGGCAATGAGGGCCATCTCAAGCAAAGAAATATGCTACCGAAGCGAGTACAGCCTCAGCAAATATATTATATGTGACAGATGGAAAATACATTGTGCACAAATACAAACTTAAACAAATACTGTAAAAGGTCGAAAGTTGGGCAAGTTGGTATTGACCATCTTAAAATCTGCCCCAATTTGCAGCGAACACAGACTGAACATCACCACATGACGTGAACACACTGACGTGAACATCTGCGCTTGTGGTGTCTTCAGTGTGTTCACGTCCTCGTTAATTTGCGCGCAGTTGGATTTTTAAGATGCATTAAACAAATACATTGGGCCCCTCCTTCCCTCATACAGGCGCTCATGCATAGGTGCAGTAGTGGGGGACTTTCTTGAGCAGAAGCTGTACTAAAATTTTTTACGGGAAAAAAAAAGTTTCCGCCTTTTTCTTTTAGTCTTCGTGTGTTTTATACGTTGAAGATAATTCTTTATCATCTCTGCTCTCAGTCAAATGTCCACGTACCCTCCTAATAGATTCCGGTATATACTTTTTGTATTTGATTTTTAATTTTATAACATAATGTGGTGTAACGGTATATTAACCTGACTTCTTCGGCAAAAAATGCGAGCACACAGGGCCGTAGCGAATGTCTTTTTTTGGGGGGGGAAGGGGGGGGGGATGTTATTAGAAGGGAGATTTCCGAAACTTTCACTAAGTCGGTCTTTCGTGGTCCCTGTATTCGCCAGGCGGTAACATCACTTTGAAGATCCAAAACAAGCTCTTAATGCGCGTTTTCCGCGTGACGAATATTCCGGCAACACGAGCATTCCTCGTACGAAATGTCCTATGACGACATGGCATTCCTGACCAGTTTACCTGTGACGAGTTGGCCTATGACGAGTGGACTTGTGACGAGTGGGCCTAGACCCGCAAATAAATTATATGATTGATTGATTGTAGGGTTTAACGCGCCGACGCAACGCAGGCGATGAGGCGCGCCGTAGTGGAGGGCTCCGGATTAATTTTGACCTCCTGGGGATCTTCAACGTGCGCCGAAATCTCGTGCAGACGGGCGTTTTTGCTTTTCGCCTCCATCAGAAAAGCGGCCGCCGCGGCCGGGAATCGAACCCGCGACCTCGTGCTCAGAATAAGTTATATGTGAACAGATGCAAAATACATTGTGCACAAACACAAACATATAAACATAAATACGTTGACCTCCTGCCTTCCCTCATACAGGCGCGCATGCATAGGTGCAGTAGTGGTGGGGCCAGTTTTTCCTAGATTGAAGTTGGGACCATTAGTTCCGGGACCATTCGTTTCGGGGTCTTTATTTCCGGGACCACCCGGGGATCTTAGCGTGCGCTGAAATAGCGAACACGGGGGCGTTTTCGCTTTTCGCCTCCGTCTGAAAAGCGGCCACCGCGGCCGGTAATCGAACCAACGTCCTTAGCCACTGAGCCACCGCGCCAGGTTTATTAGGCAATTCAACGTAAGCTAATTCCTGACATGCGGTTAGGTTAGCCAAAATGCCGCTGCAATTTATTCGGTAAATTGACCCGGAATAAACATTTTTTTGGTTGTTGTTGTTCGAGCGGAAGGCGGGAAATGCACGCAGAATGCGCAGCATTTTTTATTTGGCTACGCCGTTGGACTTTCCGGAAAAGAAATTCTCCGTGCTCAGCAGCTCCAGGCCTCCGGCAACGCGGCCGGCCGGCACTTCCAGTGGCCGTTGGCTTCAGCCGGCCGCCGATGTTTCGCGCTCGGTGGCCAACCGCCCGGACCGCCATACTACCGTATTTACTCGATTGTAAGCACCCTCCTCTACTTTCGGAAAAATAATAGAAAAAGAAGTCTGCAGCGAATCTTAGCATCCCCTTTCCAAGCAACCATCGCAAGGTAGATTTCGGACGCGTGTTGCGTGAGTCCAAGTTGATGTGACCAGATAACTTATGAAGTGTTCAATTTACAAACCACTTCGACGTAACAGAAGACGACCTGCAGTTGATACAGAGAGCGGCGGCTCAAACAGTGCAACAGACTCGAGGGGTAGTGGGGGTGACTCAGTATCAGACGTAAACAGTGGGTTCACTGTATGCACAACCTTTTTTTTTTTTTGTGGTCTGCCAAATGAAACATTGGCAAACATTGCCAATGAAACATTGGCCCGCCTCGTCGAAATACCGCAGCAAAGAAATGGGTTAATTTATGTTTTTCGTATCTAAGCTCTCCCCTCACTTTGGCCATCATGATCGTGGAAAAAATGGGCTGCTTAGAATGGAGTAAATACGGTATTTACGTTTGTAGAAGGGGTAAAGTGGTGGAGGGTGAGGGAGTGTAGAGGGAAAAAGCAGGTGGAAACGTATTCTCCTGAAAGGAACAGAAAACAGCATGCCCCGCAAGGGTTTGTTCTGAGTCATGGGCCGGAGTAAAAGGAAGGCTTCTCCCTATCAGTCTCAACGTCACCTGCTGAAAGGCTTAGTAATCGGGGTTAGTCACCGCCTGACGTATCACTGTAGCAGCCCTGCAGCTTCCCAATTTGTTTTCGTTGTTTTCACGTTCAAGTAAGTGTATTCATGGCAGAAATGATTACGAAAAATGCACAAGAGAAGACGCCCTAGGGCTGAAACCTGAAGCGAGGACATTTCTAAACAAAAATTGTCAATTGGCAAAACAATAAAAACAGGCAAGCATACAGAATAAACTTGTAAGCTTTTTTCTAACATTGTCACTATTATATAGAAATGTTGACTCATCGAAATATTTCTCATCAGGGAATTATTAGGCATAATTTTAGTTTCTATTTATGTTGAATCGAATTTGCTAAATTCCTCTTTCGTCCTGAATTTACGTAACGGCTTGCAAGAGTACGCGTTACGTCACGTGACCTCCCTCTCATGATTTCCCGTTCATCGCACGCGGGTGAACTTAAAGAATATAAACCCAAACAAATTTGTCGACCCTTTTTTTTTTTTTTTTTCGGAGCCCGTGCATGTCGTACCTGCCGAAGCGAGCGCACTTGTCGCGCTGTTCGAACTAAGTCGGCAGCCGTCATTAAGGGAGCTATACGAACCGTCAAAGACCAAATACGAGCTTTGGAGGTAAACGACACGAAATCGTTTTTTTTTTTTTTCTTCTGTGCAATGCTGGATTACTTAAACTACCTACTTCCTTACAGTCATCCCTTACGTGCCACAACACATTGGCATGGCACTTTCGCCTCGAGACAAATTTTCTGCATTCGTCCTCAAGCAACAGTGGCTTTCAAAAAGCAACTGTTTGCAAAATTGGTCCAGTGCTTGAGTCAACTACAGATTAAGCATCGTTACAGCATTCTGTAGGAAGTTACTTCAACGCGTGTACTTACAGCTAGGCCTGCATTTCTAACGTTTGGTTTTGGTTAAACTTGCGGTGAAAATGTCTCGCGTTCCACGATATTTTCGGTGAATTTATCCACGGCGCCGCGTGCAAAGCACAGTGTGTGAATTACGAAGGACGAAAGAACGACACGGGGCACAGCGTCGTAAAAGTAGTAAAAGCAATTCTGCGCAGCTTCGTATTTTATTTACCCATAGAACGTCTGTGGCGGACGCCGTTTTGGTCTGCTTGGAGCTGCTCAGAACTGCTTTGAGTAGACAAAAGAAAAGAGACCTAGTAACAGCCTGATGGGAAGTGCGGAAAGCGCGCCCACACGAAGTTTATCACATTAATAGCGGCCAAAATGCCCGAGATTTTGTTGCTTACACGTCGTTAAGCTGATTCGGGCAACAAATCGGTACACGGTTCGGGGATTGAGACGTTGAGGTACTGAGATCGAGGTCTGGGGTTCGATTCCCCGCCGTTCTCTGACGGAAGCGACATACGCGCGTGCACCAGTGACTGATCTAGACGTAGAAAAAAGTAACCATATTCTTATATTCACCAAACAATTAGTTTTCTAAGTGCGTAAACGTCTCTTGAAGAATCTACCAGGAATATGCCTTCGAATATTTAGCACAAGACGCGCTAAAAGGCCACATAAATTGTCAGAAGTAAGCTATTTAAACATCAAAGAAAGAAATGGGAAGAGGACTAAACCAGTGAGTCAGAATTGCGACTATTTTAAAAATTTGCTGCGGTGCCAGATATATACCAACACGACGTCAAATTATTTCGTGAGAGAGGGGAGGGGGGAGTATGGTGGAACTCGCGCAAATGCACAATTACGCAGCACAGCAACTTGGGCCAAGTTATTTTACCTCGAATTTAAAGTTAAGGCCAAAACCTTAATTGGACAATCGAGCAAAAAAAGTGACGTTCGGCGCAAGTAAAAAAAAAAAATTGCTGCACGGCGCGTTTTACACCACGACGCGTTCCATAAAGTGAGCCTGTAGCGAAGTTGGGCAGTTTCGCCAGTACAGCACAGATGAGAAGAGGGAAGGATTGACCTCCAGTAGAACGAAAAACTTTTCTGTTGAATCTGATTTATATTTAAAGCGCGAACAGACTTAACACAAGAAGTAAACACGAGCGCTCTCTATCGACTGTTTATTTCATGAAAGAAGCATTGAGTATGAGTGTGGTGTTTTCATGAAATAAACTGCCGATAGAAAGAGCTCACGTTATCTACTTGTGTTACGTCTGTTTTCTATTTAAATATGAAGGGAGGATTAAGCAGGGAAATTAATCTGGTACCCAGGCACTAGCTGCAGTTGTGTACAAGTACTTCGGTGTCACTTTCACCAACCACCTAAGCTGTAATAGGCAGATTTCTAATGTTTGCGCGTCATCCTTTCGCAGACTTTTTACGACACAAACTGGAGCATGCTCCTAAAAACTAATTTACACGACTGTTATACGACTCACGTTAGAATATGCATCAATAGTCTGGGACCCATCCACTAAAAGAAATATCGAGGCACTTGAAACAATCAAACAAAAAGAAGTTCGTTTTATTTACCCCCGGTATAGAAGACCTGATTCCCCGACTACCCTTATGATTCCCCGACTAACCTTATTCCCAGACTTGGAAGACGTAAAATTCATAGGGTCAGCTTTCTTTTCCTTTTGTGCGTGTTTAATCCTTGTCAATCCTGACAAAATACGGTGGTAAGTTATCACCGTATTTCGCCAAAATCAACCATTTCAAATACTCAGAATTTCCTCGAACAATAAACTAATGAAACTGCCTAGCTCAAGTCGTTAACCGACACGGCAGAATCACTTGATTGTATTTAACCATGAGCCATGTTTTGTGCTTAGGTATTTTTATGCATTGTTCTTGTTGATATACTGTTACGGGTAGTGCTAAATTCATGTCCCGGCTGCTGGGGTCCTGAAATGAGCCTGCGGTATTCCGTAAATTTAAAAAAAAAATGATTTTTTTTTAAATTTAATTACAGCTCCGTCGTCGTCAACCTTCCCATTGCATTGGTGGCATGAATGGGCAGCGGCGCAACGTTTTGGAGACAGATCGAAGCCATTCGAAAGCATTAAGGCGGATCGCAAAGCAAAGAGTCTCCAGCGGCAAACTTTCAATGCTCTTCAACAACAAGGCGTCTCAGCCGTTCAGGTTTAAGGTCTGTGAATGCTTTTGCATTCACAGCCCTTAGGAACTGCTTACGTGCCCTTATTTTTTGTGCTTAATATCAGATTTTTTAGTGTAGGAAAATTTCCCACAATTCGCATACACCAGCTGGTTTTGACCATGCATTTCAAACATTGCTGGTGGTGGCCTTAGCAAATCTTTTTTTTTAAGATTACCCGTGCACTATTCAGCCGTCTGTGACAGCCTGTGACTTAAAGGGGCAATGCAGACAAAACACAAGTTTGGTTCATTCGAAATTTTGCCTCGTTAGAATCATACTGGCACCACTTTTAACGCACACTTCGCTTAAATAACTATATAATTAGGGGAAAAAAAAGGTATGGCCAGTGCGACCCACTAGCTCGTGTCCCGCAACAGAACCTATGATGTCATATGCCCAGCTGTGCGATTGGCTGAGGCCGGCAAAAGCAAACGAAAATTAGGCAGGGCTCAATAAGCTTGCCCAACGAGCTATTTGCGCTTAAATGTAATGCATGTTCATTTTACAGCAGTAAGAATGGTGGGGTAAGCAATGAAAGTTACGAAAACACGCGTACACAGAGAAGTACCGACGCGCACTGCTGTTCGTACTGGGCGCACTATGCTTGTCTTAGCTGTATAGCAGACCGCCGCTTTGGAGTTGTCTTACATGACACTGGCCGATTGGCGTAAGCGACGTTGCCTTACGTGACCCTGTTTGTTGAGCATACCCCATGTTTCACAAAACGATTACTTTCTACTGTAACAAAAATAAGCCAGGTGCAAATACGGTCAAAAACAAAGCAACGGCGGACAACGGTCCGTGGATGAGTATGGCAGCGCCATCTGGGAGTACTGACCGTACTGATAGAGCCTAATAACGCACTGTAAGTTCGTTTGAATACCCACCCTCATGATTTCATGGCAGACGTCACAAAAACACGATTTGGCGGGAGAATCAAAATTTTAACCTGAATTGATTAATTTCTCAGTGAATACGGCACGTTTGCTGCCGGACAAGCGCAGGGTGGAACTATAAAACACAATCTTTCGAATAAAAAACTTGTATTTTTCTGTGCATGGCCCCTTTTAAAAACACCGGTGACAAAGATTTGTCCTTGCGGATCATCGTAATGGGAACTTACTCTCTTGCTTGAGTGGAACCACCGCGTACGTAGATGTCAGGACCACAGCCAGAAGCACCGTGGCCACCTTGCCCAGGATGTAAGTTTGGGATGCTGCTGCCACTTAGACCTTGCTGACTCCAGAGCGTCACGGGCGAAGCATACACTTCGTTCGTGCGGCGACTTTCGAATCCGGATCCTCCGCTTGTGTACCTGCCATGGCACCGCCCACCACTCGGTGCACCATCGTCGAAGGCTGCCGCATCCCTCGTGATCCCCGAAGTCTTGTACCACCGCCACGAGTTCTCTGGCACAGAGGGCGCGACAGCCGAGCCTATCCCAGAATCTACGGACCGGCGGGTGCGTCCGTTCCCACCGACGACGGGCTGCTGGGGTTCGCAGCTGAGCGCGGTGGGAAGTACTGGCTGTCCCTGTGGCAAGTCGGGAACAGTGGAGGCGTCGCACTGTTCTTGCATGCGGAGCTCCAGCTGACGCGCGTACCACTCTTCCTCGTCTGGATCTTCAGTAACGAAGTTCTGCACAGGCTCCCATACTTTCTCGGATATCGCCGTCGGCTGGTTCGGCTCTGTACAAGTGGAGGCGTTGTAGGCACCCTGTCCTCGAAGACCCCAGTGGAGGTTGCTCGAAGCTGCTGGTCCGTCTTGCTCGATATTTGAACCGACGGCGCCGCAATACATCTGTGACACCCAGTTCTCCCCCTTACGCACTGGAAACTGGTTTTGCTGAATGTAAGGAGCGTCGTGAAACTGGCGGTGTTCTCCGCTTAGCTGCTCCGGAAGTGCTGGCTGGCCTTGTGTCACACCTGCGTAATAGGATACGTAGTAAGGCTGCTGGGGGTACCAGCACAACTGAGGCGAGAAGTTGCAGCTTTGGTCCCAGAGGGCAGGGGTGGAGGTACAAGGCTGTGACCAGGTGCCGTTATGTGCTAACGGCGCCAGCTGGACTTGGTTTGGGAAGGCGATGATGTGCCGCCCAGGTGCCCAGTCCACCAGGTTCCAGGATTGAAGGAGTGCCACGGCCTTCTCGCGGTGAAGCGGATATCCTGGTGGCGGTTTCGTGACATCTGGAAGAACAAAATTGTCTTCCCAGTTCGGCACGGGGTCCCCTTCAAATGACGTCGAAGCCGCTCTTGCCTCCACGGTCGGCACGATTACTGTGAGCGGATCAGTAGCGGACCGCGGTGCTTCTGGGCTCCTCTGAAAGAGCAAGTAGCGCAGAAATGTTAATTCGCAAGTGAAATCAGTTAAAAATAGGGAATTGAAGTGTTGAAGTGTTGCGTGCCCCAGCGGAGCACATGGCCATTTCGCCTTTCGCTTCTACCAGAAATACGGGTGCAACCTGAACTTGTTTCGAATTAAAAAATTTGCGGCACCGTTGTGCGTCATCAGTCCCTACTGACACCGCAGTAAGCAACGTCGTAAGAGCAATCTCATGCGCCAAAGCACAATATTTTAGCGCAGCAATTGTACGAACATGCGAGTGAGGCCACCAAACTCCGATTATTGTTTTTGACGCGATGGCGAGGGAAACCAGGTTGATCCACGTGATGGCTTCATTGAATGGTTTTCTCATGATTATGCAAATTCAGGCGTTTAATTTACTGCGTAGTCAGCGCGAGGTGATCGCTCGCAAAAATTCAACCGGCATTGAACACCTGCTTTTATGCGCACAGGCATAAAATAAAAGCGATCAAGGTATGCCGCCGAAATGGATTTTAAAGCATGGCAGAGCAGTAGGTTGCCGACTAATGTCTGGCAGAGGCCTATAAGTTGACGTACAGTCGAAAACTTTGACAATAAACACGGGAGCACGTGCCGCTCAGTACATGTAATCTTGCAACGGGATGGCGCAATCTCTAGTTCGTGCGTTTGTCGTATTCACACCCCTGGCAACGGTGGTTGCATGCTGCTGCAGCTACGTCAGGTATCTGGAAACGTTTCCAGAGAATGCCTGCGCAGATGAAGGTCTTTTAATCAAGCGCGAAACCCAGCATCAAACGTTTGCTTTTCGCTGCTACATTGGGCGATAAAAAATTCGCTATCCTCACGCCTTCGTATTTCCATATGTCATGACGCAAATAATGCAGCAGGAAGTCGCGCGATAAAGCGCTTTCGGGGAGTGCGTCCGCTAAAAGCACAAACTGCGTGAGCGCGCCAGCTTCTCACGTGAGTGCTCTGCATGTAGTGAGCGGCACGCGCTCCCGCGTTTACTGTCGAAGCTTCTTCACTGTACAAACTTGCCAGAGATCTTCGGTAGCCTACGTAATTTGTTTTCTAGCTTCAGCACTCATCTGAGGCTTGCTATCCGCCTATTTGCGCCAGTCCACCTATCCGGTATTGCTACACCGTACCATCTGGATGAACACAGATTTTTAGCACCAGAGCTGTTTAAGCTTGGGCTTGGTCCACTGGTGTTCACAAAAAAAAAAATACCGCGAAAAAAATTCCACCGGCCCGAGACCTTATCCCATCCTCGTAGGCGGAGCCAAGCCCCGCCTAGCTATGACGTCATCGCGCGCACTGGCACCGCTAGAACTTCGAGAACACACGTTCCCAGCGTTCGTGCGTGATCTCTCGCGTGCTGTTCTCCTCGCCAGGTTATGTGCGTTGGCGCCTGAAGTTGGGAGCACTGACGCCAGAGTTCGCTAAGCCGGTTGCTTCGGGATTGTAGTGCGTGCAAACGCGGTCTACTTAGGGAGAGATCCGAAAGCCTGCGGACAAAACGATCCGGGCCTGCCACTCATGGAGAACTTTCAGCGGCAAGTTCGAAAATCTATGTGAGGTGCAACAGCCCGGTCTCCGACGCAGGGAGAGGGGGCGCCAGCTCTGCTGTTTCTCCAGCCGTGCACTATTAGTGCAAGCTGTGGCATTTTTTTAAAGACATAATAGACAGACAACTTAAAATGCCCAGATATCGGTGAGATATTGAAATGATTCATGTAGTTTGCCCACCAAGGCCTCGATTTGCTGTAATGAACTGCGGAACAAGTGTAGATGGAAAGTCATTCGTTACACGCTGTGTTTCGTGACCGCCTTTGTTCTTCGGCCGTCGTGAAGGACTGGGCGTTTCCGAACGGAAGCTTTTGATATTGTTGACACCGCCACCCGTTCTGGCAGTGGCGACAGGATTCACTATTTTTCTGCCCACTCCCGCAAAGCTAAGTAGTACATACATACAAGCCCTGCTATCTATTTCCCACGCTATGAAGGTCACATCAAAATTCCTTCTCACGGCTTCACCGTGCGGGATGTCTGGTTGTCTTCTCGAAGTCTGCTAGTGGGACGTGTAACGTATATGATAGGGCGAAAAATAAAAAGAACGTTCCGAATAACGGAAGCACACTCGGAGGGTATACAAACCTGCAAACCAGGTTTTATCACAATAATCCGGGTTTGCTTTTATGAAAGGATATATTTTCTTAGACTGTTCTTTTACTTGACTTTCGCTTCGTTCGCACCGCGATTAAGGCACTTCCGGTAAAGACGAAAGACGAAACCGCAAATTCTCAGGCGACGTTCGCCGCACGTTAAGGAAACAGGAGTGGTGTGCACTGGCCGTTATCCTATACTTCCTCTGTGGAGCATCGAGTAATAACAACAATAGTAACTTAATCTTGCACATTGCATGACAACATACAATGGTATTGTCATGCCAGAAGACCGGTGAGCAGAAGGCGCGTGCTGAATTTGTTCCATAAAGCTGAAGAGCTGCAGGTTCCACCTCCAGGACAAATGCTGGTGTCTCATGTCACAGCCTCGGACTCTTCAGCAGAGTGCTGCAGCCACGGCAGGAGTGGGTGCATGCTCTTGAAGGTAAGTTGCGCTTGTGATAACAGAGACGGACACTGGAAGAAAAACAACACTTTCACCGCCTTCTTGTGAAAGTGTTGTTTTTCTTCCAGTGTCCGTCTCTGTTATCACAAGCGCAACTTACCTTCAAGAGCATGTTCCACCAGCTAGCCCGACATCAAGCTTTACTGAACTTCATTTCAACTTCATCGGGCTGAACGAGTACGGAAGCTTTCGATGCTTACCTGCCCATTGCTGACAGCTGTGTGCGTGGGATGCGAGGAGGATTGTTGCAGGCTGCCGGTGTCGTTAGGGCCTCGTTCTGCACGCGTAGAAGGTGGAACGGTAGGGCAGCCCGTTGCCGTCGAAGTGAGCGCCGTACCGTTCTCAGCAACGGCTTCCATCGCAGGCCCGGAAAAACAGCAGCTGCTAAAACAGTGCTGCCCGAAACAGGCGCGCAGAAGACCCGTGTAGCACTGCCTGGGCGTCGTTACCATTCACGCTCAGCCGAGCCGTAATGCACGTATTGCGCGTGCGGACGGCGACCGACACCCTCTACCACTGACGCGCGTTTCTGTCTGCCAAACGCCAAACTTCCTCAGCTTTGCGTCACTGCGCATGCGCGCGGAAGGCTGAGCTGCTTTCCAAATTGCACAGATTTCATGCGTGTGCGCTGTTAGGTTCGCTCTGAGAGCATCAAAGTGAATTGCAAGCATAAGGGTTGCGATGCATCTTTTAAAGAAGGTTTTTTTTTTCCAGCGAGAAGTTCAAGCTTTCAGTGAGCATAATGCGTGCTCACACATAACCCGTAATGGATGATCGTGGTTCTTGCCTCACGCTTAGCTAAAGAAAAACAGTACACGTCACGGGAAGGCGACCTGCTATGTTGAGATGACGTGAGTCGTGGAACAGCTCTGTCGAAGACAGCATCCAAGCCATGTCCAAAGGCAACATGTAAAAGGCGACATCTAAGCCATACGAAAGCCAATGCAGGTCTTGTCGTCTGACGGACAGCACAATTGCTATTGGGGAGCTGAAAAGTTGGCAGAACATCCTGCAAATGTCACAAGACATCCATGACATCAATCACCCACCGGACCACGGTCGAAGTGACCGCAGGTCATGAAACTGTCCTTGGTCTAGTCGACTCACAGGCAAGAATACCCGAAAGCCGTCAAACCGCTGCGTCCTCGGGCACGAGCCCGCACGCGACCGCGCTACATGGATGTACCCGGGGTACTTGCAAAGCGGCAGTTGTGCTGCTGAGCTCGAGGACGCGGGTTCGATTCCCGGCCGCGGCGGCCGCTTTTCTGATGGAGGCGAAAAGCAAAAACGCCCGTGTGCACGAGATTTCGGCGCACTTCCCAGGTGGTCAAAATGAATAAGAAGCCCCCTACTACGACGCGCCTCATCGCCTGCGTTGCGTCGGCGTGTTAAACCCTACAATCACTCAATTCAAGGCGGCAGGAGATTGCTTCATGATTAATCGAACAGCGCAAGATTATCAAGAACAGAAGGAGAAACAAAAACCAACTGGCCAAACTTGTGGTACTTCTACAGCAGATTGCATCTTCGGCTGCTCTTCGGTGTTAGGAAGGCCGTAGGGATACCACGCATCTCAGATTGGCCCAGAAGAAATGTCTTTCCAGTAAGGCATTTGTGTAGAGTAGTGAAGGCGACGTTAAAGGCGACGTACGCAGCAGAACGGCTTTCGCATCTGTCCGGAAATTCCCACTTGGGTGCTTCTGAATTTTTTAAAGCGAATACTTCCGGGACTCACTAATGGTGTTCCTGCGCACCACAAAATGCACCACGGGAAAGTCAACGTTCTTTGACGACGATGATGATGGTGAAGTGAAGAAAAAAAAACGCTTCCCGTTTTCTGAATCGAACCTGGGTACCTCGCGTTATGAAGCCGCCGTCTATCCCATCGCGCCATTACGGCATGGTCGAAGCAGTTTTGATGCGGAAAGGGGTGGGATGGACGCGCAAAATCAGACAGAGGAATCATGCGCCCCTCCGTCTAACGCCGATGGTGGTTGAACTAGAAGTTTTCTTCGCGCGAAATCAAATGGCGAAGGGTCGAAGTCCAAGTTGAACGATTCACAGTCGAAACCGTCCGCGAGTCAAAGTCCAAGCTCAGACGAAAACCAAGGAATCCTTCATACGAAAGATAGAAAGCTTTGCGTTAAACAATGAATCGTTGTCGTTAGACGGAGCAGCGCATGATTTTTAAAGCAAAGCTTTACTACATTCGTCTAGCGGGTTCGCGGGGGAGGCGCAAGTTAACCTTTTGACCGGAGACCCCCCCCCCGGCGACACATCCCTCGAGGCGCATCGCGTAATTTGCCGGGCCCGCTGTCGGCACTACGCACAAGGCCCCGTTTTAAGTCGTTCTGAACACGTAGCGGCAACGGCCGCGACGGGAGCGGCCGCTCAGCTGATCGGCAGCCGACCAAACGCGCAGTCTCTCCCACGCATGCCCCGCTGGGTCGTATCTGGCTATGTGACTCATCTTGCTCCACGTTCGCCGTTAAAGAGGAATGCCGCGTTCGCCGAGAATGAAAGCGAGGCCGGGCCTCCTCCTGTGAGCGTTGCACGGGACCGGACGGCTTTGAGCCGTGGTCGGCAATACAGCTACGTCAAAGGTTAACCAAGCAAAACCAAGACTCAACCGGACTAAGCCAAGCTTTTGCTTTGCATATCCAGGGTTAGCTGAACTAAGCCGCAACCATTTTTTTCTTTGCCATAACGAATGATCTCCACCCGAAAGAGTGCATTTTGCGTTGTTTTGTGAAAAACGACTACCCAGGGATACCTAGAAGGTTATGGTAGTGGTAAGAACCAGAAGAGGGATGTTGTTGTAATCCGTTATCCGTTCACTGCTTCTACCCCCATGAGGGGTGGTAGCAGTGAACGGATAACGGCGCTGCAGCCCATTACGGCGAATCACTGCTCTTTACTACCGACAGCTTTCACGTTGAGTGGAACGGCTTTATTCTTTTCTCTTTTTTGTCACCCCTGCCAACCCGCGGAGGGAGCGCGGCGGTAACACACCCGAATCCTGCTCTGGAAATTCGAGGCAAAATACCCTACGAACTGAAATGTGTTTTTGAAACGTAGCTTTTTAACAATGGGCTTCCACAAATGGCCACATCATGATGATGATGATGATGATGCTAATGATGACGATGACGCTGATGAATGCACTGCAGGAAAGCCAACAAGAAAAAATGCTGCCCGTAGGGGTCGAACGTGGGTCTATCGCGTTTTGGAGCCGACGGCTCCCCGATTCCGCCCGTCCGACACGGTTGAACCTGTTCAGATTTTGGACTACTTATGCTCTAAGCTAGACAAAGTTAAAAAACGAATTCAGTAAATCAGTGCAAACGCCCACGTAATTAATTTCGCACAAAGAAAGCTTTGCCATTTAACCACCTTTTTCGTTAGATGAAAGGGGATTTAAAATTTTTAATCACTTTTCACAGCAGCTTCCCTTTTCTATAGCAGGCAACAACAACAACGTCGGTGTTTCGCAGAATGGGGCACTTAAGGCTTTCTGCCTTTAACAAAACTATAGTTCATCTCACAAGCTAGCTGCAGCACTGTGGAGGCTACATTGTTGTCCACCTCAGGGCGCCTAACTCACCGCGAAGGAAGCGACAAAAGGCGCTGGGGCCGTGCGGTGCCACTTGGCGAGAGGGGAGAAGGGAGTGTCCTTTCAGGACCCCCTTCACGGCGGATTAGGCGCCCTCAGCGGGTGCACTATTGATAACAATGTAGCCTCCACAGTGCTGCAGGTAGCTTGTGAGATGAACTATAGGAGCGCGTGACAGAATGCTCTTGCAATGCACTTGCGTGTAGCAGTGAAGCCGACTTTAAAAACTATGTGCATAGCGTTTTATAGGGTCACATTGGCCTTGGTACCATGATGCAAATAGTTGTATTGCTCCTGATAAAATGTCTTCCCAGTAATGCATCCACGCATAGCAGTGAAGACGACTTTAAGGTACCCGATGTATAGCGTTTCATGACGGGGGGAGGGGCGGTGCAGAGGTGTTATAAGACTGCTTACACTATCCCGGGTAAAAAGTTATCCCATAATGCATTTGTGCACAGCAGTAAATGTGGCTTTAAAGGGTTATGTACACAACGGAGTGGCTGGAAAGAAAGCTTGGTATTGGTACGCAATTACCATATTTTAACACGAAAGTGTTTTATGCCTGGATACACCAAGATTTCACTGATGTCATATCCGTCACGGAAATGACGCCAGTACAACGAAGCAAGCGGCCTGTAAAGGGTGCACCCCTGCACACAGGTGTTTTTGAGGGGAAGCAACCTTTAGTACTAAAGAGCACGTTATACTTAGGCTTGTTCGTTTTCTGGTTTTATATTTTAACACGAAAATGTTTTGTGCCTGGACACACCAAGATATCAATGCCGTCATATGCGTCACGGAAATGACGCCAGTACACCTTTCCCGAAGCGGCCCGCTAGCAGGACGTCGCTCGCCAGGCACACCCACAAGACAGCCGCCGACCCGCAAATCATGCTCATTTGGCTGCAGATTTCACTGCACATTTCGCTTTCGTGTTTTACCGATTCCTATGACAGAGGAATCAACCACAGTTTTTTGCAACATTTTGTTTTTCAATTTTAGTAAAACGTTGCCGTTTTTGTCACGTTGCAGGAAGAAAGACACTGATGAGAAAACTTTTGTGTTTCAGTCCACAAGTCAAGCCAGGGCCGACAGCGGGCATAATGCATGTATCGGCATGTTACGCAGATATACTGCCATTTGGCGCATTTGTCAGATATAAAAATTGTTTGTTATATTTGGTGCTCAAAATGCCTTTTTTTTGTTGTTTCCTGCAGGAGGTGATCATTAAGCTCCTGCAGAAAACGGTGTCCCTCGCCTCCAACCTGAAAGTCGAAGCCCCTCAGCAGCTTCTCGACTTCTGCATGTACGCCGTCGGCACGATGGGAGGCATCGTCGCGGTACGTTTCCCCCCCGCAGAACACGTACTGACACGAAATTTTTGTGTTACGTTGTTTCGCGGCTATAGGTGCCCACGAGCCCACTAATCATGGAATAGCACATTAGATAGTCGAAAGCAGCATAAATAATTCGCGTCAGTTTCTGGTTCACTCTAGTTTCGGTGAAGAGAACACCGAGGCCGCTGCCATGACGGGAAGGCGCATTTGACGTCACTGTTCTCGTCGCACCCCAACCAATTCCAATCAGGGCGCACGCGCGCGCACGTGCCAGACAGGCCCGACCGGCCGTAGTCGCACGTGACGTCAGTCCCAAAAACTGTGACGTGATGCACAAGACGGAAAAGCCCGCGCCAACAGCACCGCGGTCACCTCGATCCATCACGGGTGCCTTGACGTCGGCCGTTTGGGTCGAAGCGCAGATGACGTCATGAGGTCGCTCGATGGCCCGGATGAGCTTTCTCGTGGCGCAAGGGTTAGAATTCATTTAAAATATGTTCTACCGAACGGTTACGGTTTGAACTTCCGAGGGGGTATCTTTAGATACAAAGGAAGCTTTTTACATAGTTATCTGAGCTTTGAAATTTCGTGTCAGTACTCCTTTAACAAAACTTCACTAAACGACCGATTAATTGCCGCATTCACTCGGGCATAAGTCGACTGCGAGTGTAGGTCAACCCCTGGGTTGACCTACAGAACAAAAAATTAATAGCCTTGAAATTGGTCAGTGCGAGTGTGAGACCGGGTTCTATTGTTTGGGTACGAGTTGGTGTGCTTTTTTGTTCCAATACTTTCTGGCAACACTTGCTTAAAGAGGTCCATCTAAGCTCAAAGCAATTCAATAACAATCTGACGAACTAGTTCACCAATTCATTTGCTCAGCAAACGGCTTCATAGCCAAACACTAACCCACTGTCTAAGCTACCAAAGCTAATTGACTTACTTGCGAACTAATTAATGAATGCGTCCGTCGTGTCAGTTCTGCAGAACGATTGCGCTATCAACAAGTTCAGCGTAAAAAATGAAGAAAAGAAACCACTTGCATGGTTGGAATTTACCGGCAGAACTTGTAGCATCTGTAGGATCTGTATCTCACGCTGATCGCGATTTGAGAGGAATGTAATTTCGAAGCAGTATTTATAATCAAAGGTTCGCAGTTTTGTTTAGCCTGAAAGTCCACTTCCTTTGCAGCGCACACAAACGCACTCAGAAAAACTAAAAGAACAGAAACGGAATGGTGTACAAGGTGTTGAAAACAATAAATTAGTTTTTTAAACCAATAAGTTTGCCGAAACGGCTGACCTGATTGCGCTCAAACTATGCCCGAAGGTAGCATTTTGTGGCATATTTTGTCTATAAAAATACACCATATCTTTTTTTAGCACACGCTCAAACTGCTTCTTCTTCTTCAGGTACAATATTTTTGCATACATCTTTTCTCTCATGAGAAAAAATGGGGTTTTAATCGATTGCTGAAAAGAGCAGTCTCCTAGTGCGGTCTCTGCTTTTTTCTGAACAAAAGGTACCGTAAATTTAAGACCTTTGTGTGACATTTTAGCGCGAAGGGATTTGTGTTATATACATAAATATTGCACAAAGGCGCTCATTTACTGTTGTAGCACCCTATAGCAAGTAAGCCTTAAGGTACGCCTAAAACACATAAGTATGAAGGCTAATTTGTGTTGTACGTTCGGCCAAAGGATGAGCAACGTTATTGGAATGCGCCCATGGTTTCTCCTTGCAGCGTATGACTCAACAACTGATCGAGGGCGTAGTGATGCCCACGGACAGAGCGAAGGCGGTCAACATAGAGTACGACACGGAAATCGCGCTCGAAGGGGAGCCGGAGAAAGGTACACACATTGCTCCAAAGTCTCTATACGCTCGCGAGGCCTCTTTTGAAATGCACCTGCATCATTATATTGACCATTTTGTGAACAATTGAACCAAGGTTGCGCCCACGAATACTCGCGTGTTCTTGTGTAGCCAGGGCCTGGTCACCATACATTGCGTCAAATTCTCTATACGCTCGCGAGGCCTCTTTTGAAGTGCGCCTGCATCATTATATTGACCGTTTTGTGAGCAAATGAACCTATGTTGCGCCCACGAATACGCGCCTGTTCTTGTGTAGCCAGGCTTGGTCACCATACAGGAGATAGAGCCCATTCAGAGGTGCCAGTTACATCCTTTTTCATTTATAATGTGCTTGTTAAATAAACGTGCGAGTGTAACTTCCACTGCACTTTGGAATATGCTCACTCGCTCACTCACTCGCTCACTCGCTCACTCACTCACTCACTCACTCACTCACTCACTCACTCACTCACTCACTCACTCACTCACTCACTCACTCACTCACTCACTCACTCACTCACTCACTCACTCACTCACTCACTCACTCACTCACTCACTCACTCACTCACTCACTCACTCACTCACTCACTCACTCACTCAAATGTATTTGAATTTGCCGCTCAAAAGTGGGAGTGAATGCCCCCGAGAGTAGCAGCAATTTTACACCTTCTCCAAAAAATACTTTTATCTTAGCGTACCGAGTAGCTTGAAAACAACAAAAAAAATTGGCCGCATATATGCTTGACTTTGCTGCAAATGACGTCACTGTTTGTGGGTGACCCGCCCGAGGGTACTAGTAACTGTTTGCAGAAATTTCTTGTCTTGCTGCTTCGGGTGGCAAACCTGCGAACAGATAGGATCACAAGTAATTTGTGGGTCACCGATCGACCGAACTACCGACCGACCAATGGACAGACAGACAGACAGACAGACAGACAGACAGACAGACAGACAGACAGACAGACAGACAAGACAGACAGACAGACAGACAGACAGACAGACAGACAGACAGACAGACAGACAGACAGACAGACAGACAGACAGACTAGTCCAAGAAAGACTGTCCTACTTAGAAGAGAACATTTGCCTCACGGCTCACGTCTACGTCACGATTCAACAGCACACACCATGCACGTGCGCCTCAGCTGTGTCGGCTGTTGTCTCTTGCTTTGCAGAGAACCTCTTCGACGGGACCATACCGATGGACGTCGCTCTCGCCAGAGCAGTCGTCCTGAAGGAAAAAATGGAGGTATGGATGCCTAGCTCCTCTGTCACCAACGTGCATAGCGGATAAAGCCGTGATAATGTGGCTCGGTACTGTTTATAATAAAAGAGCACCACGCGTCCGGCGTAGTCAATTTTAGTAATTCGTTCAGACGCGACTTTTGGACCTTCCCAAGTTGTGATACTCTCTGCCTCTACTCAAAGAAATTAACGATTTACCGGAAAATTTTGACACTTTTTATTGGAATTTTTCTTCGAAACGCAGGCCTGTTTATTCGCTTTCCTTCTGTAATATCTCTGAACGTTGCCACCCCCCCCCCCCCCCTCCGGTTGGAATGCACTACGTCTTCCTATAAGCAACTCGGGAAGCTGCGATAAGCCCAACCGAAAAAAAAAATTGCTTGGCAGCTGTGTAGAACCAGTACATTGCTGTGGCACTACAGCCGAGTGTCCAACGATCTCTTAGCGCTAGCGAAGGAGCGGTGCAAATTATATTGATATCAAAGTCACCGTTTTACGCGTGACGTACCCGATTAGTTGTAGTGGCCCTGTTTCAACTTTGTCGTACGCGGGGCCTCTCACATATCCAGTCAATCATACACCGTAGCAGTAAGATCCCGGAAAGTTGGTTGAGCCGTGCACGCAGACGAGTACAGTGAAGGAGTTTCTTCACGCTGTACGCTCATCGCGCCATTTCTGAGTGCATCTTGACACACTCTGCGCCCATGTATTGTAAATGTACCTTTCTTTATAACCTCACAGCCACAAAAGCGCTGCAGCTACAATTAAAACAGATACATTACGCACTGAAGGGCGAAACACGGCAAAGAAAAAAAACGCGTCTGCGCACGCGTCTTCCCTTGGGGAGTTAACTGGTCCGGTTGCCGGTAGACTTCCGGATCGGTCGCTTTGCGCGCGTCGAACCTGTTAGATATTTATTCCCTCATCACTCGCAACTGCCGCGTCGGCAATTAGCTGGCTAATAGCCGCGGCCAGTGGCAGCACGGGGCGCGGAAACGCCATCGATGACGTTGCAGGCACGTCCCCATTCGGGCGTCCCTTCGTCCCGAAGATGGACCGAAGGTGCACATGTAGCATGTGCCTCGAAATCTGCAAAACGGCAGCGCGGAGCGGTCACCAGGCCGGTTAGTATCGTCGGAAGCCGGACCGGCTCGAACACATGGGCGAAAAAGCACGCGTCCCCGCACGCGTCTCCGCTGACGCGTGCCGGATGACCCACCGCGTCGCCCTCTCCCGTGCACATCAACATCCAACCTGCTAGATATTTTGACGCGCCGCGTCGGAATCCGGATTTTTCGGACGGACATGTGTCCCCTAGCATCACTAAATAAGCTACGCTTAAGAGTACCGCCACTTCGTGCGCCCGGAAGCGTCTGGGGGCCATTTTGTTTCTGGCTTGCAGTGTTGCCATCTCTCCCAACGAAACCGCCGCTGGTTGTGACGGGCAGAGTGGGATCGGCCGTTCTAGCGTCCGCGCAGGCAGAGAGAGAGAGAGGAGAGAGAGGAGAGAGAGAGGAGAGAGGAGAGAGGAGGAGAGAGAGGAGAGAGAGAGAGAGAGAGAGAGAGAGAGAGTCGCCCAGAAACAAAATGGCTGCGCCCATATGTAAACAAATATCACGTGATGCCGACCGACCAATGAAAATCCCGGCGGCACATAACAATGAGAGCAGACTGTCGATACTCTAAAAGCCTTTATTTAGTGACGCTAGTGTGCCCCGCGGTGTACGCACATGTGTCTCCAGCTTGACGCTGCTGACCAGCGCGTCGGCTTGACCTTCATCCGCTTCTCCTGTCCCCGCAGGCCGAGAGGCAAATCACCACCATGGTGGATCTGACCATCGAGCTCGTGCTGGCCATCCTGCGGAACATTATCGTGGGCGAAAAGCCGCTCGAGTTCCGCGCGCCCAGCGGCCTCGGCCTCACCATATCAATGTGAGTGCGCGTGCCTCTCTTGCGCACGACTCAGTTCTCACCGACACGTATCAGTCACATCTGCGCGTGGTAACTTTACTCGTACACACCTCTTCCTCATTTAAGACTTGATAAAAATTCGGGATGTTCTGAACTGTGCCGCGCATGCGCAGTAAATCATCCTGGCGATTGCGCCATAAAAATCGGTGCTGGCGTCGCCCATGAATAAAACAGCTGCTCCCAGGACAAAGAAACTGAAGAGTTCTACAGTCCTGAAATATGCGAAAAAGAACATGCTTTTTTTTTTTTTTTGTGCCGAAAGGGAGGCTAAGGCCGGGTTCAGAGTGTTGTCGCAACTGCCGTAATATCTTTAAATAATGACTTCATTTTACGGTTCAGCCCACCGAACTGCGTGAAACGCCGCTTTTTTTTACGTCCATAGCACATGATATCGACGTTACGTCGGTAGTCTGAACATAGCCTAACCCGATCCCTAGAAGCAAAGTTACGAGTAGTTTTACAGAAGCCCGCAGCATGCGCATATAAATAGCACTAAGATTTCAGTGCTTACTGCGTGAGTAACACCGAGTCATACCTTTTAACACCACTGCAGGACTGGAAGGCAGTCGACATACGGGCACGCAGACACCGTTAAATGTAGCGATTATACACCTGACGGGTTCTGAGGCTGTATGCACTACGTCAACCGATTGTGTATACATAACTCTCCTTGCTACCCGATTTGGACGCGCACTATAAATGCCACCATTGGAATAAATTGCTTGTTTCATTTTTCTTTGTCCTCTGTAGGCAATGCTGGAAGCTGTATCGCAAACGTGTTGCGTGATTCCGTATCCAGACCACTGATATCTTGGCACAGCTGTTTCGACAAAGACACTTCCTTGCCCGTTAGCGTCATTCGGGCATTTTTGAAAATAATTCTTTTATCACGAAATTAAATGAGTGCATCAGTTTGGCGTCTAACACGCAAACGACGCGCCATGTTGGCAGGTTCAGCGGCGGCGCCCTGAGTGGTCGTGCCATCCAGCACGGCGACGCGGTGTACGTCTTTCCCGGAGTCTGCGACGTCCTGGCAAGCCGACCGACCTGCGCCGGGAATGAGACCCTCGGCGTCATGGTATGCACGCCATGCATTAAAGGGAAGCTGAAGCGCTTTCCAAAAAATTTGAGTTAGATTAACAGTTATATAGTTTCTTGCGCGCTGATTCCGAATATCACATTGAAATTTATCGTACATGAGTCCAAGCGGGCATTTATTTTTGCAAAAAGCGCGGCCCCCGTTTGAAAGACGCGCGCTTTTTCGTCTTTTGACGCCCCTGATTGGTTGCGCCCGTCATGACGTCAAAGGAGGACACCCTACGACTGCGCGGGTTGTCGGAAGCATTGCGAACGATCGCGCGGTTGCCTTTGCGGCAATTTAGCTTGCAGTTTAATTTTCGCACATGACTGGAAGTTTGTTTTATAATTTCCCCGTGCTGTTGGTTCAATTATCTTGGAGCTTAAATTTGCTTTACACGACAGAGAACCCCAAAGCAGTCACTGTGGACGTCGACTAGTGGGTTCCATCAAAATATTTTGAATTAGGCAACCAGCATAGGGGGATTTTATACCTTATGTTAATATTAGGTACTGCCTTAACTGTTTCTTATTATACACAAAACCCATTTATGCCGAAGATTATTGGTGCGTTTTATAACAATCTACCAGCGAAAAGCACGTACGTGCACTGCGCGAAAAAATATCGTTCATGCGCTGTAAACGTATATGCGAGACACATCTTGCCGGTACACGCATAAACCAACAAGCAGACTCTGCTTCCGCATTTTCTTTGTTCGTTGTCGCCCACCCCAGCCCCGTTACCCCGTTACTCAAATACCCCGTTTAGGTACACAGACCCAAACGCGCGCGCCATTTCGGCAGTGGCGCTACGGCGCCTCCGCGATTGCTAGCTGCACTTCGATGAGTGGCGTCTTACTGCTTCACATGCATTTATTCTGAAAACACTGGAGCATACTAGTGCCTGCTCAGCATTATTGGCTGTAGTAGGGCTTGATTTTCGCTTGTGCGTTGCGCATTCTGCTACAATATTACGGCCACCTCGTTATAATTAACAGACCAGTCGGACAAGGCAGTTACGTTGTAGTTACGTTACTTTAGGTAACAATCACCAAACGTTTGTGATAATGAATCGTTGGCCTGTTTCAGCATTTCTAGATTTAAGCATTTACCGCGCTAGTCGGACAGAGGCCGTATATTGACTCCTCGCTCCTAATTTTTTTAGTATCATCATTATATATATCACCGACTATCACTGGAGCACACTTGAGGTTGATTTGATTTGATTGATTGATTGACTGCGGGGTTTAACGCGCCGACGCAACGCAGGCGATGAGGCGCGCCGTAGTGGAGGGCTCCGGATTAATTTTGACCGCCTGGGGATCTTTATCGTGCGCCGAATCTCGTACACACGGGCGTTTTTGCTTTTCGCCTCCATCAGAAAAGCGGCCGCCGCGGCCGGGAATCGAACCCGCGACCTCGTGCTCAGCAGCGCAACGCCTTAGCCACTGAGCCACCGCGGCGGGTACACTTGAGGTTGAGTGACAACAAGTGCTTGCCAGGTTATAATATGCAGCCACACGGAATCTTGGGCAAAAAATTAAGCCCCCGCAGTCAACACAAATTATGGCACGGTGGTGGTTCGGAGTGGTGTTTTTTTGTTTTTTAATTCCAGACAAACATCACCTTATGACATGTATACTTGCAAAATAAGTAATCTGCATGTCTTGGTTCTTTTACTTTGTAGGAATACTGTTTACCTCTTAGCCGGGAGAGAACTTCTATCAGGATTGGCCCCTTGTTTTAGTTTCGCCAAAAAATTGTTTTTTTGAACACTGGCCTGAGCCCATAGGGAAAGAAAACCGACGCGTTTAACGAAACAACTATTTCCTGAACAAATGTGACTTGGTTTCTGGAATGGAACGAACACCCCCCGGCCAAAGTACAGCAGTATTCCCCATCCTTCCTAAATCTAGAATCTAATGTGAACTTTCACGCCCGTCGCATAAAAAAAAAAAAAAAACCACATTGGAGCGGTTTACAAAGTATTTAATGCAGTGTAGTATATTCTCTGCCATCAAGCACAGCCATCTCGCCTGTCGCTTCCGCATGTTATCAAGCATCCCGGCGTGGCATTATTCTGCTTAGGAATACGGCATGATAACGTATGCCTCGTCTGGCGTTCGTGCATACTTTTTGAACACGAAACATGTTACAAATGAGTGCTATCAACCACAACAACAAGTATCATTCACAAGGAAACACGGCGAAAAGAGCATGGCCGAGGCGGCCGATCCGGCCGGAAGTCCAGGTATGACGGTTTTTCAGCCGGTTTTCGCCCGCGCTCTTCGGTCTTCCGGCATCGCGCGGCGAGATGGGGGCGGGGCATCGGGCCACTTTGTTTGCTCATTGCGCCCGCTTCTATGGCATGTATTGCGAAAATATTTCGTACACATGAACTATTCAATGTTTACTTGCTGATAGTCAACTTTTCTTTTAATTCTAAAACCGCTTCACCTTCCCTTTAACCACCTTTGATCCGGTTCCATGCAAGGTCCAGTTCAAAGGGCGATAGACATATTTGTATATGAAAACGAACGGTCATAAGGGGACCCAGACTTTCGAATGTGTCTTATATGGAACTTTCCTTTCGTTTTCCCTGTGTTTATCGGGCTTATCTAGAACTCAATAAAGGGGGAGAAACGATGTCTGAGGATCTATTTACTGTTCTAAAGATTTGTGGACAGTATAGCTCGAAGCGTTATCTCCGCCAGAAGTCAAAAAGCAAAAAAAAAAAAAATACATCCGGGGCCATCTCCACTAACGTGAAAGCTGGGAAGGGGCGAAGCATGCAGTGTATAAGTGTATTCTTGGCACCTTGGCGTTTTTGCCAACCGAGATATGATACCGTTTGGGGGGTAGATGTACATGTATACAGCTTTGCGGTAAAAGTCTCGCGTGTTTGAAGCACGAAGCTCTCTAGCGCGAGGAGTAAACGAGCGTCCCGGAGTTTCGTAGCGTGAGCTACACTGGCCGAGGTTGAGCAGTTTCGCCTGGCTCCTGGAGAGCCGCGTATGCGCAGCAGGGCTATCCAGGAGCCACGCGAAACTGCTTGGAGGAGTGACGTCACACGGCGCACAGAACGTTGGTCGCTGCCTGGCGTCTCACAAACCACACGCGCACAGCGTCTTTGCCGACCTACGTTCCGCACGTGGCGGCCCGGTCCACTTGATGATCATGCGAGGGGTGGCCGGGTGTGCAACCGATGGCTCGTGCGTCGCAGCAACACCGGCGTGCGCCTGTGGAACCAGCTTAGCTCTGGGGCGATTGGTGACGCTATGCCGGATCCGCTAGATAAATATACCTGTCACATAATGCATTTACCATGTGTGTGTGTGTCATTGAAGCAGCAGTAAGCATGATAATCAAGCTAATCCTAGACATCCAGGAAAGCTAAGAATAACCAGCTGAACCTTAGTTCACCCTACATATATCCTGGCATAGCTGAGCTAAGCCACTGCTAATTTTTTAGTACACGTTACGAAGCGCTCCAGCGCGAGGCGTAAACGAGTGTCCTGGTGTTTTTTATAATAGTATCCGTTACGTTCTAGCGCGAGGCGTAAACGAGTGTCCTGGTGTTTTTTATAATAGTATGCGTTACGTTCTAGCGCGAGGCGTAAACGAGTGTCCTGGTGTTTTTTATAATAGTATGCGTTACGTTCTAGCGCGAGGCGTAAACGAGTTTCCCGTTGTTTTAGTACCGTGACTACATGAAACGACAATTGTGACGACGACGACGACGACGACGACGACGACAGGAGATGCCAACAGCCCCAGCTCCTAAGGGACTTCGCCCCTAAAAAGACGGACTGAAATAAGGCACGCCAACCTAATTAAGGAAGTAAACGAGCAAAGGGAATCTGTTTCCAGTGATACACAGCACATGCCAGCTGCAGCAGCTTCAGCTGTAGTCTTTCTTCCCGTTACGCTTTCGTGCCTCTCAATCCTGTGCCGTGCCCTCAACGAGTACGTCACCGCCTGAAAGCCCTCACCATGTCTTGTCGTGTAGATCAGAAAGCGCCGGCCATAGGACAACGTGACGAAATAACGAGCCGCGCTCTCAACTGAAATGCTGCAGTTGCGAAGCGCCGATATCGTCGCCGAACGCACTAATTGCTGCGTCTGCAGACTACAGAACAGCCAGATATGAATGAACTGCCTAAAAAATACTATATGTGTTAAGGTTCTCATCTGTACGCAATACGGAGTCAGAAAATCTAGCCGGAAATTTAAAAGAAAGCAGCTAACAAATGCCTTCTCCTTCTACATATATCCCTTCGTTTGTACGTCTTATTCTGCAAGTTGGTTTCTGCTAATCCTGTAATCCTCTACAACCTCGACTTCTGTCGCCCACGGTGCTTGAAGTGTTACTTTTTTTTAAATGCAGAGCATTTCAGTAACTCACGATGTCACCCGCGTTGACGTCCGTAGTCCGCACCGCACCCCTCCCTACTATATAAAAAAAAATACTATCCGGCGCCCGGTTTCGATCCCTAGACCCTGCGGGCGGAACGCAATGTACATGGTGCTCTACCCACTGCGCCACAAAGCCGACACAGAATGGGACGCTACGAACGCGCCTTATATCGTTGACTCATTCAAATTACTGCTGACGAGCGCTCTCTCGTCAGCAGTTGCCACAAGTGCAACAACATTAACGTAACGCAAACTACTTAACGTCGTGCGCCCCCGGAAATGCTCTGCATTTGATCGTGCCCCGCGCGAGGGGGATGTTTCACTGCGTCTTCTCTTGGTCGCGGGACCCGTGGCGCCATCTGGCGGAGGCGCGGCACAACTCGTAGCACTTTCTTTGAAAAAAGCGCCTCGAAAGCGCGGCAAATATGAAATAGGGATGACGCGCTTTCGAGGCAATCCGCCGACGCGGCTGCTTTTTTCTCTTGTAGCTTGCTCGACGTTACTGTGCCGTCTATCGGGCACTACGTAGCCGTAAAGTAAGCGTTAACAACTGCGCGCACAATTGTATCAACAATGGCGCAGGCCGTGTCGTGGCCGTCGATCCTGCAGTCGTTCGGCGGCAGCGTGGACGTGCTCTCGGAGGACACGCAGACGCTGCAGCTCGTCGTGCTCGACGAGAACCTGTACCGCGTCGACGTCACCAACACCACCGACTACTTCGAGATCATCGTGCCCCGCAAGGCCGCAAAGGACAACGGAACGGTACGTGGACGCACACGTGCACGCACACGATGCCTGTTCTAGCCGTTCTCGACCTTTTTGCTATATAGCAGGCATATTATTACAGCATGAACAAAGCGATAGGGATAATTCTAAGCGGAGCACTCACCCTCGAAACAGCGAGCCCTCGAAAATGCGAGCCCTCGAAACAGCGAGCCCTCGAAACAGCGAGCCCTCGAAACAGCGAGCACCCACCCTCGAAATATGCTCGCTAGTTAATAAAGCAGAGTTCCACAAAAAATTCTGGGAAGCTTACACTCATGCGCAAGAGTTAAATGTCGAAGCTGTTATAGGGGAGCATTGCCGGACACACAGTTAAGTTTCAGTATCATTGTTTATTTGCATAGTTGCAATGCTAGTATTCGTCGTCAGATGCATCGAAGAGGTCGTCGTCTACTTCGTGGCGAGTGGTGGATGAAAAGTCTTCCTCAGCATTGTAGACTTCCACCAGCTCAACTGGCGATGCTTGCTCTAAGTCGCACAAGGCTTGAACCGCAGCGAAGCTGCAGGACTTCTTTATACGTGAGCACTGAAGGGCGCATTTGTACAAGTTTGAAATTGTTTATTTGCATGTTCCGTCGCTGCTTTGCACTGTAGTCATGGTCACATGCCTTGACATCGTCTGGTTCTTCATGCCAAGCATTACATGTGCGGTAGCGCCTGAAGAGAGCGCTGGAGTTTTTGTTTGTTTGTTTGTTTGTTTGTTTGTTTGTTTGTTTGTTTGTTGTTTGTTTGTTTGTTGTTTGTTGTTTGTTTGTTTGTTTGTTTGTTTGTTTGTTTGTTTGTGTTGTTTGTTTGTTTGTTTGTTGTGTTTGTTGGTTTGTTGTTTGTTTGTTTGTTTGTTTGTTGTTTGTTTGTTGTTTGTTTGTTTGTTTGTTTGTTGGTTTGTGTGTTTTTTGTTTGTTTGTTGTTGTTTGTTTGTTTTTGTTTGTTTGTTTGTTTGTTTGTTTGTTTGTTTGTTTGTTTGTTTGTTTGTTTGTTTGTTTGTTTGTTTGTTTGTTTGTTTGTTTGTTTGTTTGTTTGTTTGTTTGTTTGTTTGTTAAAGCCACTGCACCAGCGGGACTCGGCGGCCGCCGTGAGGCACACGTTCACGAGAGCTTGCCATTTTCTCGCTCCTCGTGGTTTTGCCTTTTTTTTTTTGTAAGGCCACTGCACGTTTCTAGAACGCTCGGCAGTGGGCGCGGGGCACCCGCTCACGAGCGCTCCGCATTTTCTTGATATTTTTCTGCAACACCGAACTTACGGCTTGTACAGCAGCTCTGCTGTTAAAAAATTGCAATAGTTCGTCCACCGAATTGAAAAGATCGTGTAGTACTGCAGTAATACCAAAGAAACAATTTTGAGCCCACTATAACCGTTCTTTATTTTGTGTGTGCGGTAAAAGCTTATGTTTTTCGACAATTATACACTTGCAAAGATTGTGAACCTAGTCTTTTTTGTCTTAATAAACCTGTTGACGGATAACGTGTCTGTTGTATTTCCCCTCATATATCTGTGGCTGTGCCCCGCAGAGTATACAGTTAGAATTGTTTGATTGTGAGCACATGCAGTTTTTTTTTGTTTGTATATGTGACCCGATTCCACAAGGAGGGAAAAAGATTATCTGCTCTGTAAACGTGCTTATTATGTTAATGATGATTTTGCACTACCTGTAACCGATATTTACCGTGTCTGTACATTATTTTCTCATTGGACTCTGCCTTCGGCTATGGAGCCAACCATTGTTTGTAAGCTTTGTGTGACATAAATGGTAATAAACGCTCACACAAAAAGAACGGATCTAGTCTAAGCAGTGTTTAGACAAATTGGGTGCCTGGTTGCTTGCTGCACGCGCAGGGCCTTCCGGAGCCGACGGCCGTTCGCGCCCAAGGTGAAGTGGAACGAGGAGATGGTGTACCACCAGTTCGTGGTGCCCAAGCCGGACTCGGCCGTCAACATCGAGATCACGCCTCACGACGGCAGCGCCCAGTTCCTCGTCTACATACGGCACCGGGTCAAGCCGCAGCTCAACGCCTACGACCTCATGGTCAATCTGTCCACCATACGGAGCACCAACGGTCAGCACTGCCTCCGCCTTATCTAACTTGGGAAAACCTTCGCCAACGCGGGAAAGGGCAAAGTTAATTGCGTGCAACTGCGTACTGGCTTTACTGACGTCGGCCGCTTTTCGAAACGTTATGTCTGGGATCTCCCACTCAGCTTTTCGCGGGTAGTAAGCGGCTTGGTTACGCTTGGCGATTTCAGGTTTTTAGGGCCCGGCTACCGAGTGGTGCTCAAACCGCACGGTCGTTCTTAGGACGATGGCTATGTTCCCGAACAACTTTTTTTTGGGTGCGGTATGGATCCCGCTTAAATGATATTGCATTATCCGCTATCACGCTCGCGTGCATTTTCTTGGTACTTAACCATATAGAAGAAATGGCCAAATGAAGTGCCGGTATCGTGTGCTTTGAGAGGTTTTCCCGTGAATTTGATAGTCAAGTTTCGCTATATCCTCAGCTTAGCACTTAAAATGGTACCACTACGCTCCATACAGATATTGAATGTTGCCATAGGCATAAATGTTTTTTTTTTATTAATTTCGAGTTTGAAAGGAGAAAGGGTCACCTTCGCCCACATTTCTTTGTTCACCTGCGATGTTCCCATCGTAATGATAAAGGGAAGGAGAGTAGCAGTCCTTCTGAATTGTCTTCTACTCACGCAGGCACGTACGACATCTTCCTGGACAACGCGCTGATCGCCAACCGCACGGGCTTCTTCTACCTGGGCCTGGTGCAGCCGAACGGCAGCGTGCCCGAGTTCAGCATGGACGACCCGGTCAACCTCACCCTGGCCGACGTCAGCCGGGAGTTCAGCGCAAACTACTCCGTGCGCATCTACACCTCGGGCTGCTACTTCTTCAACTCAAACACCAAGCGCTGGTCGGCCGACGGCTGCTTCGTAAGCACGCCATCGCACCTGCTGTTCTCACTGCTGCATCGGGAGCAGCACCGAGAGGGAAAAGCGTCCTGTGACAATGCAACCAGCATAAAAAGGCGCTGTGTTGATGCTGGCCTCAACGGTTAAATTTGCGAGTTTTGCGGATAGAATGAGAGAGTGGCATTCGACAATTCGCAAGTAAAGCCTCTCTGGTAAACGATATGACGATCTACAGCAAGGGCTGGCTCGGCTAATGGTGATATTCTTATCATGCACTACTAGTATGTGCTCGTTCCCAAGCCGAATAAAAGAATGTCAATTCGTACGGCGGAGGTATCATCACCATAATCAAGGCCTGCTCCTCAGTAACCACTGCAACGACTGAGACCATGATTCCCTTGCATACAGAGAAGAAGAATAGATGGTAGAGTGTATACACAATACTGATGCACCACTGTCATTCTTTAGGAGCGGTATTATGACGCCTAACCTCATGTGGTACTAACGTGTGTCATACGCTGAAATAGGGACGGTATATTATCTGTGTCCTTAGCAGGGACTATGGTGGCAGTATACACAAGACTGAAACACACCACTGTCATTCTCGAGGACTGGTACCGTGACATCTGTCTTCATGAGCTGTTGTCCCGTGTCATAAGGTGAAATGAGGACAGGTCATTATCTGTCTCCTACAGAGGGGCAATCGTGTTCACCAATTGTGTGTATGGATGCACCCTTCGCGTGTCATCGTACTGTACGTTCCAACTGGTTGCTTTAAAAGCGGAACTAATGTTTCATTGTTTCGTTATTCACATTAACTACAAGAACAAAAGAAGTCGGCGAAACACGTGACCCGGTGCGTCCCTTGGCATCACGCAGGTGTCGAACGCCAACTACGCGCTGACCAAGTGCAAGTGCAACCACCTGACGTCGTTCGGGAGCGGCTTCTTCGTGATGCCCAACACGATCGACTTCTCGTACGTGTTCGCCAACGCGGGCTTCGCCGACAACGTGACCATCTACATGACCGTCGTGGTCACCATGCTCGCCTACATCGTCCTCCTCATCTGGGCCCGCAACGAGGACAGGAAGGACCTCGAGAAGGTCAGCGCTGAGCGCGATGCGCGCCTTCTCGCCGTCCGTCCGTCCGTCCGTCCGTCCGTCTTTCGGGTGGCACTATTGCATTGACGACGGTTTGCGTAAACTTTAAGTTGACCGAATGGTTGCAAAGAGTGGCGTAAGCAGCATGTCATACCAGGGAAGGGGAAGAGGGGTTGTTGACCTCTAAAAAATAAAGGAAGAATGAGAACAGGAAAGAAAAAAATGGGGAAAAAGCTTAAACAAAAGAAGCGTTTCAAAGCGAACAAAAAACTTCGGGATGACGCACACGCGTTTCAACTTTATACTGAAGTTGAATGTGTGATTGCTCCTTAATTTCATACATTTATTGTACTAAAATACCTGTAACTATTCCACGTAATCTTGTTGGACGTGTAGACTTAGGAACGCTTCGTTTCATCTTGCTGCTTTTTCTCCTTCACTTCTGGCTTCTTCCATTTACGATTCGTTCGCCTTAGCGTTACCTTGTCTTCGTATACTAATTATTTTTCTCATGTACCCGCCGGGCTAAAGCTTGGAGCAGCGCCTCTTCAAGACAATGACCCCAAGGACAAGTACATCTACGAAATCGTGGTCTTCACTGGCGACAAGAAAAGTGCAGCAACAGACTCCAACGTAAGGGAGAGTCACAACATTCCTCAAAGCTCTGCAAATCTAAATTCGCCTTGTGGACCCCATAGCATTCTGTGGTACATATTTATTTTCCTTCTAGGTGTTCTTCATCGTCTCTGGCGACGATGATGAGACTGAGGTGCGCACTTTCGGCGACCAGAAGCGGAAGATTTTCCGGAAAGGCGCCATTGACACGTTCGTCATGACCGTCCCCCGGTAAGTGCGGAACAGACTTAAGTCGGTTCTGACACAGGAACTGCCTGGTACACCAGGACGTATACTGAGAACTACACTAAACCCTAGTTATAACGAAATCACTTTATTCAAAACCGCGCTTTTTTCTAAGTGTTTCATGTTTGCGACTCCAGTTCATAGGAAGCAAGTCATCGCCGCTTTTAATGAAGTATCAATTATAACGAAGTCAGTTTCCTATCCCGAGAGTTCCGTTGTAACAGGAACTTAATGTACAGTCGACTCCCGCTAATACGAAGTCCACGGGGACCGCAAAACACTTTGACTTCACCGAAATTAAGCAAAACGCACAAGAACACCACCGTTAAGTCCGCAACACGCCCCTTCATGGCTTTGTTTAAAATCTTAACTGTCGTCACCAAGTCGAGCGTGCGACACAGGTTTTTCTGATACTTGAGGCTTATCTCCAAAATCGGAGCCTGACGCATCAATGACCACACAGACTGCTCACACGGTGCTGCGCGCAACACAGAAGGTTGAAGGCCTCAAAAGAGAGAAATGCAAACGCTGCCACCGGCCTCAACTGGACTGCTGCTCCATCAACTGCGCGCTGCGATGGTGCTGACGTCAGTACAGAACACGACGCTGTTCTTCGGGAGCGGCTTCTTTGTGATGCCCAACACGATCGACTTCTCGTACGTGTTCGCCAACGCGGGCTTCGCCGACAACGTGACCATCTACATGACCGTCGTGGTCACCATGCTCGCCTACATCGTCCTCCTCATCTGGGCCCGCAACGAGGACAAGAAGGACCTCGAGAAGGTCAGCGCTGAGCGCGATGCGCGCCTCCTCGCTGTCCGTCCGTCCGTGCATGTGTCGGGTGGCCCTATTGAGTTGACGACGGTTTGCGTAAACATTAAAGGGACACTGAAGTGAATTTGTCAAGCTCCCGTTTTTGCTTGCACTGTGTAGACTGGCTCAAATTAACACACTATTCATCGTTTATCCGGTTGACAAATCGGTAATTATTTTACAAAGCGCGAAAGAAGAAAAACTACTATGCGCGGTTTGCGGAGGCCGCATAAGGCTGTGACGTCAGGAGGGGGGGCACCGTGATTGGACGATGCCCAAGGTTAGCAATCAAAAGTTTCGGTTTCGGTTTCGGTTCTGTAAAAGAACATGCTTGACATCTGATGGCGTTGTTGGATGGGCATTCTCGATTTCTCAATTATCGCCGTACCGCGCTTCTGCCATGTTGTCGGCTGTCAAATGTCTAAGATAAACCTCCCAGGGCGGCTTGGAATCGTAGAAATCACTAGACGAGGCCTACGCAGTGGATGAACGCCCTCCGCGTCACCGCAGACTCTCAACTGCCATGCGCTTTTCCCGCATATTCGGAGCATATTTCCCGCATATTGCCTCACTCATGTCTGTTCGTAAAAAGCTAGTTCGCACCAGGCCAAGGGTGGGCTGATTCAGGCCTGGGCCCACTGCCCGCAAGGAGTCGGTGCCTGTGGCAACAGCACGCCAACGAGAACTCGCTAGCGCGTCATTGTCAGTATGCGCGCGTTCTGCGATCTCGCTCGTGGAGCAGTGAACGTTACGGCCCAAAAATGGTGAACTCAGTTCAGAAAACATCGGCCGCATACGAAAAAATCAACTTACAAAAAAAAAAAAAAAAAAATGTACTCTCGGGGATTCGAACTTGCGACTTCCAAAACAAGTTCCAGCGCCTCAGACCGCTAGGCCACGATCCGGCGCTGGTGGGATCGGATATATAAGGGTTATAATGTATGACCAATTTACACTTTTATTTATTTTAAGCACTTTAAGTACTTTATGTGACTATTTGTTGTATATCGCTCCTGCAGTAAGTGTCCCCCAAACTTCCACAATATCTCACGTCTAGAAATTGCATTTCTTTGACGGAAAAGCGTTCGCAGATGTGCGGTCGTGCTGCTGACCGCTGTGCTTGTTTACCCAGCGCAAAAAGTGCTTCCTGCTCCCTAGTTTTGCGCTGTGCGGTAAAAGTTTCAGGTGATTTTATTTTCTTAGTACCTATATTGACTTCGCTGACTCTTCTCCTGCCTTCAATTGGCCTAGATATTCCTACTAGCGTAAAGTCAGCGAAGCGTCGCATGTGCACTTGTGCAGCGCTTGTGTGGAGCGACCCGGACTCTGAGTTTGACACAGTGTACAAACTAACAAAGTAAGGAAAGGCACATTCTTTCATTCACAAAGGTGTTGTGGCTTAGTTTCAATTGAGCGAGCGAATAGCGACGACCCGTCGGCGGCCGGCGGACGAAACGCTGGGCCGACTGACTCGATCGGTAGGTCGGCTGGTCGGCGAACCGTGCAGGTAGCGCAGCCATTTTCCAGCTCATCTCCTGCTGACGTCACACGAAAACGCCACAGAAAATGGCGAGCGTAAAGAGAGGAGGACAGCATTTTTCGAATTGATTTTTCTACTAAATAAATTCGCGTAAACGCGGCCAGAGTGGTCGAAACAATGCCTACGGACTCCGAACTACAATTTGCGCTAGTAATCCCGCAATGTTTACAAATCACTTCAGTGTCCCTTTAAGTTGACCGAATGGTTGCAACGAGGGGCGTACGCAGGATGTCATGCCGGTGGGGAGAGTAGACATCGAAAAATAAAGGGTAAAAAAGAACAGGAAAAAAGAAAAAAAGCTGAAACAAAAGAAGCAATTCAAAACAAACAAAAAAACTTCGGGATAACGCACGCGTATTTCACACGACCTTCTGGATTGAAGTTGAATGTGTGATTGCTGCTTAATTTCATACAGTTATGGTAGTAAAATAACATTAACTATTCCACGTAGTCTTGTTGGACGTGTAGGCTTAGGAACGCTGCGTTTCATCTTGGTGCTTTTTCTCCTTCACTTCTGGCTTCTTCCATTTATGATTCGTTCGCCTTAGCGTTACCTTGTCTTCGTATACTAATTATTTTTCTCATGTACCCGCCGGGCTAAAGCTTGGAGCAGCGCCTCTTCAAGACAATGACCCCAAGGATAAGTACATCTACGAAATTGTGGTCTTCACTGGCGACAAGAAAAGTGCAGCAACAGATTCCAATGTAAGGGACAGTCACAACATTCCTCAAAGCGGAGTAAAATTAAATTGACGTCTTGAACTTCATAGCATTCCACTGCCCTTTTTGTCTTCTAGGTGTTCTTCATCGTGTCCGGCGACGATGATGAGACTGAGGTGCGCACTTTCGGCGACCAGAAGCGGAAGATATTCCGGAAAGGCGCCATTGACACGTTCGTCATGACAGTCCCCCAGTAAGCGCGGAACAGTCTTAAGTCGGTTCTGACACAGGAACTGCCTGGTACACCAGGACGTAGACTGAGAACTACAGCAAACCCTAATTATAACTAAATCGCTTTATTGAGAACTTCGCTTTATTCCATTTATGTTATGCTCGCCACTCCGGTGCACAGGGAGCAAAGTATCCCTTCTTTTAATGAGGTATCACTTATAACGAAGTTTCGTTATAATGAGAGTTTCGTTATAACGGGACCTTCATGTACAGTCGATTTCCCTTAATACGAAGTCCAAATAAACCGAACGTCCAAATAAACATAGAGCCCAATAACAGCGGTGTTATTAGACCGCAACACGTCTCCCTTCTTGATTCCATTCATAATCTGGACTTTCGTTCCCAAGTCGAGCGTACGACGCTGCAGGTTGCCATGATAGTCGAAACTTATCCCTGAAATCGAAGTCTGAAGCGTCCACCTACGGACTGCTCACAAAGCGCTGTGCGCAACAACGAAAAATGGTTGAGAACCTCAGATGAGAAAGATGCACACGCTGGCGCGAGGCTTTATTAAATGATTTATTAACTGCCGCTTTATTAACTGCGGCTGCCTCAGTTGCGGTGGCGCTGACGTCAGTGGAGAACACGGCGCTGCTTTTGCGCTCGAAATTTTTAAAATTTTATCGGGAAAGGATGGGCACCCCGATGCTTCTTATTCGAAATGGCTTCCAATTAACCGATGTAATTGATGTCAGCTTCGAGTTATCGAACGATTTCCTCCATTTGATTGCATATACAACTTGCGGGCCCAGCACGTCACTTCTAATTAACCGAAAATTTTAATTAAGTGACTTCGAATCATCGAAAGTCTACTGTATATTAGTAACATAGCATGCTAGAATTACGTCACAGAATGCTGTTTAGTTTAAGGTTCCAACTGAAGAATGATAGCTTTAAGGGAAGAGCGTTAGTCTGTGCGGAACAAATTTGGCGCGAAAGTCATTTAAACAGAGCCGAAAACGACAACAAAACCTTCATCAGTGTTGTCGCCAACCAGCGGAAGAGGAGCTCGAGCTAAACTTCGGTGCCTTCTACATAAAGTACACTGCGCGAGGAAGACAAGAAGAAATTATAGGTAATAACTAACGTAATTTGAATTAAAAAATCAAGACGAACTTCCCAATTATCAGAGAACAAACTAGAGTTGACGGTATCCCAGTTCGCCTGGGGGACCCCCGACTTCTTGTTATAAAGGTTGAATGGAATTGAAATAAAGAAAAAGAGGTGGACTTGGGCAGGCCACGTAGTGAGACGAACGGACAACCGGTGGACAATTAGGATAACAGAGTGGATACCAAGAGGTGGGTCTAGAAGAAGGTGAAGGCCAATTAACACGATGGAGGGATGAAACACGGAACTTCAGGGGTGAACTGTGGACTCCAGCAGCGCAGGGCAGGAGCTGTTGGAGGTCAGTTGGACAGGCCTTCGTTATGCAGTGGACCTCGGGATGATGATGATGATTATGATGATGATGATTGTGGTGGTGGTGATATGACACTTAATGCGAACACACGTGACATTCAAGTAACGTCTTTCCGTGAAACAATTTTACTGCTCAAGTAGTAGTTTTGTCACCTCGTCTAAAACCAGCGGTGTTGGCGTCGTTTGTGTGGAGCTCGGCAAAGAAGACAGGAGGCCAGTGACAGGGAGGAAAGAATGGAGGGAAAGAGGGAGGGAGGGAAGTAGCGAGGAGGGTTTAGGGAGTGGATTGGTGGTTGTGGGGGGCAAGAGGGTAAGATTGGGTGACATGAGTTCAGTTCAACAGAAATCTGTCAACCAAACGGCATATTTCTCGACCTTCTGCGTGCAGCTCCCTGGGCCGACTGAACTACATGCGGATCTGGCACGATAATACCGGCAAGGGATCCATGCGTTCCTGGTACCTCCGATTCATATCGGTCCGGGACGTGCAGACCAACGCCCGCTACGACTTCATCGCCAACCGCTGGTTCGCCGTCGAAAAGGAAGACGGACTCGTACGTGTACTCGCTCATACACTGCTTATTCAACAATCTTTACGGCACACACAGTCTGTTTTAATAAATAAGGCAGTGCCCTGGGAACCTTTTTTATGGTCGCAAAAGTGATGAGAACCCTACGATGATGTTGATCCGCGTCGTGCCGTCCAACAATTTGCCCATGCAGCAAACGTCACCCAAACGTATTCAATGTCCGCCTTTTGAGGCTCGCTTTTATGCCGATGCACGTCGTACTATCAAATGATTTGATCTTCCTGCTAAAAGTCGCACGAACACTTATAGGCTGCCTTTTGTGTGTCAGGCTTTTTTGCATATCTGGAATGTTGTGCAAAAAGCCGACCTTACAAGCTGCGCTAAATTGCTAATAGAGAAAAAAATAAACGTAGTTGTCATGCAGCGAAGGCCCATTTTTTCTACGGGCTGAAGGTTTGGCAAAAAAGGAGGCATGAATGTGGGGGGGGGGGGGGGGGGGGGGAGGAGCATTTTGGCGAGAGCTTTGCGGACCCCTATTTGAGAACCACTCAAATAACTGGTACTTACAGAAAAATTTGATCCCATGTATCATGCAAACTGTGAAATTGATTGGTCTGAAAGCGCAAGCTGTGAAATTTATACTTAGCCTGTGTTGCATGTTTTAAAGACAAAGAGCGCCACTTTTGCTATTGCTGCATAAAATTATATTGTGCAGCATAATACTTTGTGAAATTGTACACATTAACATTACATTTAAGCCATGCTGTCAACAACAACAAAAAAGCCGGAAGCTGTTCAAACTGTTTTTTCTCTCTTCTCCTCTTTTCAACCCCCGGGGCGTGACTTCAGCACTTTACAAACTCCTACCGACATCGCCTCGGTCAAACCATAAACCCTTATTGTGATAACTGTGGTTTGCCAGAAACTGTTGAGCACATCTTATTAGAGTGTCCGGCGTACAACCAGGAAAGGAACCACCTCGCCAAGAAGATAGATTGCCTCAAGAACGGACCTTTATCATTGAAAGCTCTCCTTGGACCATGGTCATCTCCATCATCCCAGCGAAAAGCTTTAGAAGCACTGTTTGATTATTTACACGACATCGGCGTCGCAGAGACAATGTAGAACTATACATCGTCATCCTGTGAGACCAGCTGGACTTTTAGGTAGACCACTGTACACTCCATGTTACCTTCTATTTTACCTCTTTCTTTTTTCCCCTCTTTTTCGCCCTGCTTCTTTAGGGCCTTCATTCCCTTCACCTAATCCCCGCAGAGTGGCATGTAGGCGAATACATACCTGCAGACCTCTCTGCTTTCTTCTAATAAAGAGCTCTCTCTCTCTCTCTCTCTCTCTCTCTCTCTCTCTCTCTCTCTCTCTCTCTCTCTCTCCTCTCTCTCTCTCTCTCTCTCTCGCCTCCTCCTATAAGAAGCAAATAAAGATAGATTGAATGAATGAATGAACTCGCTCCCTCCTCCTCCGCGCAGACGGACCGTCTCCTTCCCGTGGCGGGCAAGGACGAGGCGACCGAGTTCAACCACCTGTTCCAGCTCAAGTCGCAGAAGAACCTTGCCGACGGCCACCTCTGGTTCAGCGTGTTCATGCGGCCGCCCAAGAGCCGCTTCACGCGCGTCCAGCGGGTCTCGTGCTGCGTGGCCCTGCTCTACCTCTCCATGCTGGTCAACGCCATGTGGTACGGGCGCGTGCCGTCCAAGCCGTCCGCGTCGGCCGTCAACGTCGGACCCTTCTCGCTCAGTCCCGAACAGGTACTACACCTGCCTATCATCCTAGGCCTATTCCTTCCTTCCTTCCTCCCGGAGGAAGCCGTATTATCATGCACCGATTTCATTGGCGCAGTCGACAGGATCATCTGACTGCGCATGCGCAGCCTAGTGGAGAAAATGCCGAGATGTTGTCGAGGAGATGTACAGAATAAAAGGGTGCATTTTAATCTCCTTCGTCCTAGTAGCAGCCATGTTTTATCGTTGGGCAGTGCTAGCCTGGATTTAATTGGTGCCGTCGACAGGGTCGGTCATCCAACTGCACATGCGCAGCACAGTCAACAACATGCCGAGTATTGCCGAGACTTAAAGACAGAAACATAGTACATATGTCGACAATTTGTTGAAGTGTGTTTCTCGACTCCAGCTTTAGCAGCTACTACCACGAGACTGGATGTTTTGAAGAAAGTAGTATGCCAGTCGTGTCACGCTGTGAGACAAAAATGGCGACAAAAATGGTTCATTCAAATACCATTTCAATTTTTTCTGCAAAGGATCTGCATGGCTAACAGTCAAGTAAGATCTTCTGTACAACTGGCAGTGCACAATGAGCTGGATTACATCACATTTTGTGTAGCAGCATGGGCTCATATTGCCTGTCGAACGTCAGCGGGTATATGGTTCTGTATTTAAGGAAATAAGAAGGTTGAAATTATTGAGCTGTGCAGCGCAAAAAAGCTGTCCTTCGGAGATTATTATTTCGAAATATCAAAGCACGGGTCGCATCATTATAGAAGAGTTCAAGAACATTTCCCCCAACCCCCTCCTTGTGAACAGGTGGGCGTGGGCGTTCTGGCCAACCTCATCGTGTTCCCTCCGACCTTCCTGATGATCACCCTGTTCCGGAGGTCACGCCTGCGACGCAAGAGGCCCAACAGGATCACCGAAGCACTTCGCCAGAAGAGAGGTGCGGTTCCTCTTCGTTGCAGATGAGCTACACTAATCTGATTGGACCAGGGATAATTACGTACTAGCGAGTACTCTCAATGACACGTCTGCTGCCCAGAGGGTGTGCGTTACGTTGATACGTTAGACAGTCGGATTCTTTTGTAGCAGAGGTACTATTCAGCAAAAAAAAAAAAAAATTTTTAATGTGTGTGCGTGTGTCCGTCTGGTGGATTTCCCTTCGTTTTTCCTTTCTTATTTGTATTATTCGTGTTAGTATTTAACCCGCATCACATGTTTACCAACCATCTGAAGTAGCAAGCCCAGCATTATCAGGGTTGACCTCTTCGGTCTCATTAAAGAATTTTCTCTCTCTCACACACACAGCTAGGTCAAATGGCATGTTTAGGCGCAATGCACCACGAAGAAATAGGCGCACGTGCCACCACGGCTGCCTGCTCAGAGTATACGTATACAGTCAGCCAAATCTTTAACATGTGCGCGCGCGCGAGTGGTGACTTTTCAGTCTTATGGCGTTCTTAGGAAGGAACAGCCTAGCAGTCGATGGGCCTGTTTGCTACTTGGCTTCCGACTTGTTTGGTACTCGACGTGTTTGCAACTTGGGTTCCGCCATACGCTGCTGACGCCTGAAAAGTCGGGGCTCCCGAACGCTAGTTAAAGATGTGGTCGACTGTACCTCAGTCCCCGCTGGAAAAAATATTGCGCGCATTCACAGAAATTAACTCGGAACTGCGAGGTCATCACCATGTACTAAACTTGTCCTGTAAGCTCAAATAACAAAACGGAAAACTGATGCAGTACCAACAGCAGCAGCCACACTGATGTCCCGCGCGCATATACCTTGGGCGCAGACTCCGTGGTGGTGAGCCGCGCCTCGTCAGCCGCCCAGCCGATCGGCCGAGGCGGCGGCAAGTCGGAGTCGACCATGCAGCTGACCGAGTTCAAGGAGACCGAGCTGAACGACGTGTTCGAGGAGCGCCCTGGCCAGCTGGGGGCGCGGCGCCAGCTGGGCCGTCGCCGCAAGCGCAAGGGGAAGTTCATGTTCCCCTGGTGGTGCCGCTATGTGGCGTGGTTCCTGTGCCTGGCCTCCATCTTCGTCTCGGTGTTCTTCATCTGGGCCTACGGCGTCCAGTTCGGCGACGAGAAGACCCGCAAGTGGATCACCTCGCTACTCGTCTCCTTCTTCATGTCCGTCCTCATCACACAGCCCATCAAGGTGAACACGTCCTAAACTCCCTATTCTCTGGCTGTTTTCACGTCCACTTTTCTGTTGTAGCCGTGTCTGTTTCGTTTTAGACTGTGTGCGCCAGGCCTCAGCTGGAATGCGCACAAGCTGAGTTTCTGAATGTCAGGGTGCACCGCGCCGCCGTCATCCTCGTTAATTCGTGCCCGATACGCAGTCTGGTATCGAAGTTGTAGCATAAACTTCGCAGGGGTGTCCCAACTAAAGGTATACCGATTGGCCGATGAAAAAAAAAATTGGTTTGTTATGATTTTATATTTATTAGGCCACATTTAACAGAATGAATGCACGTTGCATGCGCGATTAGGTGAACAGGGAGGGGAGGATGCTTACGGTGGAAGTTTACAAGGCACCCTCTTCGTCAATGGAGCGAGCCAAAGCGGGACTGTGATAACGCTGAACACGTTCATTACGTCGCATAGATAATGCTACTGTTAGCGTGACGGCGACAGCATGTAGCTTATACTTTAGAGCTTTTCTAGGACACTGCTAGCCGTTTCGTTCGGCCCTAGAAGGAACTGAACATCGCAATGCCCCTAAAAGTAATTATAAAAAGCAGTTTTAACCTAGAAAGAGTCATTAGACTGGGACACGAAAAGTCAGTTACGCCTTGTGCCTACTGCCGGCATGCGCATCAGTTTATTCTTATATTTAACCGTGCGTTGGCAGGTGTTCCTGCTGGCCATCGTCTTCTCAAGCCTGTTCAAGTCTCCAGACAAAGAGGACGACGAGGTGGACGAGGACGAAGAAGAACCAGAGCTGCTCGAACACGAAGAGTGGTTGCACGCCGGTGAGACAAAGGGCTCGAGCACCGACACGGACTTATTCGAGGGTGGGGAAGGCGAGGGGTGTCGCAAGAACTATAAGCACCAACGAGGTGTCACAATATACGGGGCCATAACAAAGTTTTTTTTTCTGGGTGCTTAATTTTAAAACCGAAGAAAAGGAGTGTGCAGTTACCTACGTTATTATCAGCAGCGTCTAAATACCAGATTAAGCTGTCCCAAAGTTATGGTACAGACAGCGCGGAGCGAAATACTTTGGCTGTGAAATTGTGAGAAAGGTGCATGCGTATCGTCTCTATGTAGCCTCATGCCTGCGTTTGGGTGAAGGCTAGCTATTTCCTACCGGAACTTTACTCCGCCTCACTCAGTCATTCTGTTCGTTGGTCTCTTTGTCTTCCATGGAGACCGCAAACAAGCCGCTGAGAACTGGTACACCGTGAAGAGTTATTATGCTAGAGCGCAGGCAACTGACAAGCCAGATGACGGTGCACCGGAATCTCGGCTCGGTTTTATAAACAAGAACATCAGAGTTCTTTATAAAGAGCCCCTAATTTTGTTTTTCGAAATGCTGATTCACCAGTTCTTCTGGTTAATTCAAACTGGATCGTTCGTGACCGTCATAAATGGAGACGCGAAAGACAATCACTCCTCTCCGATCCTCACCTCAGTTTAAAGAGGCGCGGTTGAATCGGCTTTGAAGTGTTTACGAAGGGCCGTGAGCGTCTTAAAGGTCTAATGGAAACTTTCATCGTCAGTGGTGAATCACACCCAGTGACGATGACGAAATGTCCGTCTAATTACCAGCCACGAACGATCCCGGCGAAAGCGACACTAATGGGATATTCCTGTGCCCAGTGTAGCGGTGGCAATATAAATACAGAGCAAGTGAGTGATTGTACCCGTGGAATAGTGGAATTGACGAAGCCGTTCCGTTCTACGAGCAGACGCCCCGAGCCACCGGCGTCGGCGGGTGTACAAGCCGCAGAACTCGTGGGAGCTTGACCGCGTCCGCGAGGAGCGGCTCCGCGAGCTCAAGATGGCGGCCATCCTGCGGGAGATCGCCAGCTACCTGTTCTTCCTGTGGATCCTCACCGTGCTCTCGTACGGCAACAGGGACCCCAGCGCATACTTCCTCCAGCAGAGCCTGCGCCACGAGTTCGTCGACAACGGAAAGTTCATGGAGGTGGGCATGTTCTGCCACTGGATGTGCTCGCATGCTCGAATTCCTGCAATTGATTCGCATTTCGAGGTATAGAGCGATAAAAAACACTTCTTGACGGTGTCGTTATCTGAGGTTCCATATAAATTGCTGCCTTGATTTTAAAACTAAAATTTCTAGTTTCCCATCGAGATACTGATGAGCCAGTGAATACTTTTCTTTTGTGTGGAGCTCCCTTTAGAAAGTGCCCTCTAAAGAAGCCTATGAATTGTTTTAGAGAAACAAAAACGTGAATCGACAAGCAGTGTGTAGTGCGGGACCGCGACGGTCCCAAAGGGCCCTACGTACAGACAGATGCACAGGCTGGGTGGAAGGAGTCTAAAAATTGTTTATTCAAGATTTAAATAGCCTCGGCAGCAGCCCCCTGGCGGTAGATAATCTAAAACACCAAGATCTAAAATACTTCGTTACTGCGCAGTGTAACTTCACTTATTGTGGTAAGATACACTAGTGCAAGAGCAAATTTGTCTGCTTTAATTCTGGGAACAGTGCATTTAAAATGAAGAGCGCCACAACTCTGCTCCTCACCAAATTTTCTTTTTTTTTTTCAGATCAGCAGTGCCGAGCAGTTCTGGAAGTGGTCCCGTGAAGTGCTGGTGCCCAACCTCAAGGCCGGGCCCTGGTACAACGGTGTACAGCCATTCGGTTTACGCGGGTTTCTCGAAGACCGCGTGAACCGCATCATGGGATTCGGCTCACTGAGACAGATACGTGCAAGGCCAAGTGAGGAACTTCACACATTTACTTTTATAGATCCTGATAAACGTATCTGCTCGTTTGCATATTGCACCATACGCAGGCTTGCTAGTATCAATACCCGCATCAACATTCACCAAGGCTAAACAATTTTGCTGAATGAAGCTTCTTTATATACGCCACGCGTAGATTATATATGACACGCGGTAATCTTCAGTAATTGTTCTTTTGAATAATTATAATAAATGGGCAACGTAAGCATTTAGCTGCTCTGTATGGCCACTTGGGCCTTGAATAATGTAAAACGGCTAATTTGATATTATTCATCAGTCTCATACCTTACAGTGTCCGTTCCTTCGTTCGTTTTCTGGCGCAATTCAGGTTCACGAACTTTAAGGTGCGGGAGTACTCATGTAGTGCCCCAAGGGGGCTCACCTGTTAACATTCATATGGGACTTGCTACTTAATGACCCACGGACTTGAAAACCATCGTGCGCGAATGCGAACACTTTGAAAAGTACATACACATGTGCACAACAGCCTAGTTTGCTTATTTTGGACATATGCCACTTCTGCATTGAAATAAAAAAATAAAACTGCCGCACGGAAGACTGCTAACGCCGTCTAATGAAAACTAGATAAACTAAAATGCATTTCTTGTTTTTTTTTTTCGTAAAGATGGGCTATATTTCTAAAAGAAGCAAACTGGGCCGTTAGGAACATTTAGATGTATTTGTAAAACTTTTCGTATTGGCGCACGATGCTTTTTAAGCCCTTGGATCGAATTAGTAAGTTCCATAGGAACGTGATCAGGTTAGTCCCTCTTAAAGACAATCCCGCGGCACCTAATGTTTTGTAGCGTCGTGAGCTACACTGGCCGAGGTTGAGCACTTTTGCGTGGCTCCTGAAGAGCCGTGCTGCGCATGAGCGAGGAGCAGTGGCGTCTCACGGAGCGCAGCTGGCGCGCCGAAGCCGCCGCCGCCGCCGCCGCGATTGGATTGGATAGAAAATCGTTTTAGCAGCAGTAAGCATGATAATCAGCTAATCCTAGACAACCTGAAAAGCTAAGAATAACCAGCTGAACCCTTAGCTCACGCTACGTATATCCTGGCATGGCCGAGCTCAGCCACTGCTAATGTTTCGTTCACCCGGACTCGACTACGAGTCTTTTGCGCATGCACTGGCGGTGGTGACTACACCCACTCCCACTCCCTACCTTTACGGGTATCCATTCAAGTCCGGGAAACACTTCGAGTGCAGTGCCCAGGGTTGCCACTGATTGACTACTTTTCGTCGAATCAACGAGCATGTGAGGCTTTCCTGCCTTCCGCACATCCGCAAAACTGACTCGAGCAGTGCACATGCACGGTGATGGCGATTTGATGCTATGCCCCGCACCTTTTGAGTATCGTTCAAGACCGGCGAGCTTGGGCAAGTACTGCGGCCAGAATTTCCACTGAGTGGCTAGTTTTCGCCAGAGTTAGCCAACTTGTGAGGCTTTACTTCAAACTTCGCGGCAACACTGACTGTGCCAATCACAGAGGTGCCACCAAAGAGGACTCGGGAGTTGCTTCTGTGTGCGCGGGTGATGGACTGCCAGTTCCGTGCAGGAACCGGTACTCTGGTAGTTCGTGTAGCGTGTGCCATAGTGCCTGGTGAAACACGCACTTGACAATCGTCGTTTTAAACTTCCCGCTTCGTTCGCAGACTCTTGCCGCGTGGAGAAGCTGATGCGGCACCTGGTGGACGGCTGCCGCGGCCAGTCAAACCTTCTGAACGAGGACAAGCTCAGCTACAAGCCGGGCTGGCGTGAGGTGCTGATGGACGAGCCCGCCAAGGACAAGAGCCGCGTGGACGAGTGGCACCACCGGCGCGCCAAGGAGCTCAACGGCCTGCCCTTCTGGGGAAAGCTGGACGTGTACGGCGGAGGGGGATACCTGGTCCCTCTCAGGGGAAGCAAGGAAAAGATCGTGCAGAAGCTGCGCCAGCTGGAGAAGTCCGACTGGATCGACGGCGGCACCAGGGCGGTGTTCGCCGAGTTCAGTGTGTACAACGCACAGGTGAGGGGCCAGCTTATAAAGCATAATGCAGGGGTCGGCAACCTTTGAGGTGGAGGGCCGAGTTGCATGAATCCGACATGACTGAGGGTCGGACGGCAAATCAGGTGGAGGGGGTGGGGGGAGGGGGGGGGGGGCTTTGCAGACAAAGAAGAAATATTCATCGAATAGCCAATAATATTTGAAATAATTGACAATGATCTGGCTAAAAGTGAAGATGGGCGACAATGGCAACTGGAAGCGATCAATTCTCTGTTCTTGTCTCCCGTGTAACCCCATTTGAGGTCAAAACTGGCCTGTCGGCCTGCAGATTTGAAGTCACAAAGAGAGGGGCTGGGGTTCTGACGACATGTTGGGGGCCGCGAAATACTGCCCCGCGGGCTACATTTTGGCGACTTTTGGTATAATGCAACGCTTGGCGTGAGGGGCGGAACCGAGGCGGTCGGGCTTGCCTGAAGTGTCTGTGTAGGACAAAACAGTTGGGCAAGAGAGCGGCGTGTTATTGGTCGGAGGTGTGCATGTCAGCGTGAATGTGTGCGTGGTACGTACTCGTGTGCAACGTTGGCTAGTGTGAAGGAATCTGCGAGAGCAACTTAAACTGGACCTTTTTCATCGACCCGTAACTTTTTGAACCTCCTCCAGAGGAACTTCAACCTGATGGTCAACATCTGAATTATCTTGGACGCTTCACAGCTCTGCGTAGTGATTCTTAAAACACAGATTTTAAAGGGTGCTAAACAGAACACATAGAGCTCATCAGCGACGAGCTGGGGATGCCCGGTCATTTTTAACGGTTTACTTTTTAAGAAATGTGGTGACCATTGGCAAGTTTCTTAGCTCCAGAAGACACTATCAGACCACTTCAAAGTGACCTGCTTTAAAGCGTGAGTTATGAGCGAGGAAGTTGATGACAATTTTCTTTGAGCCCATGACGTCATAACCAAACGTGATGTCCCTTATAGTAGCGTCGTCAGCTCCAGTGTCATTGTATTTCGTAATGGCATTATGTATGAAGCCAGTCGTAGCAGGGACTTGTGCGTCCCTGCAGTCGAAGAGAAGTGAAACGTTCAAAGAATGCTTAGCGCAGCGCAACAAAAGCGCCTGAGAGGGAGGTTGGGACTCGATGTCTGAAGAAGTTGCTTGTGCGATGTGTCGCCAAGTGGTTCCCATCCTAGAAACGGCGCGCATGCGCACTGCTGTCCAGTGGTGATGGTCTCCCTGATTCCAATTGTCGTTGTCTCAGGTGAACCTGTTCGGCGTGGTGACCATCGTGGCCGAGTTCCACCCCGGAGGCGGCGTGGTGCCCAACGCGCGCATCGACGCCATCCGGCTGATGCGCTACCACCAGGGCTTCGGCCTCTTCGTCATGATCTGCGAGCTGATCTTCGTCGGCTTCGTCATCTACTTCACGGTGCACGAGCTGCGCAGCTTCCTGAACCTGCGCGTCGACTACTTCCGCAGCTACTGGAACCTGGCCGAACTGGTCGCCCTGGGACTCTCCTACTCGGCCATGTTCTTCTACGTCTCGCGCATGGTGGTCACCAGGAAGATTCTCAAGACCTTCGAGCGGAGCCACGGAAACGGATACGTCAAACTGCAGGTCCTTTTTTCTTTCTTTTCTTTTTCACACTGTATGAGCAAACCTCGGAGTGCATTGTAGATGGGAGTGTACAGTATTAATGACAAACATTTATTGACGTAAGTCTGGGGGTAGGGAGGCGAGTTCAGCCTCTTCAGTCCAGTAAACCGCAAACCCGCGCTACTTCAAAGACTAGGCACGAGGGCCTGCTGTTGCTCCGGCGATGATTTGGTCAGCCAGTCGTGATCAGTTCAAACAGAACTTAAACTGTCGTGATGGTCGCGCAGGTTGCGTACAGCTTCACCATATTCAAGTCTTACGCCTTAGTGTGAGCTTCCTTCATTTTTGTTTTCTTTTCTTCGCTAACGAGTGCGTCATTTACAATATCGAGGCCAGTATCACCATTGCGGGTTACTTATGCGGTTCTCAGTGGTCGGCGCTGCGTGTGTACCTCAAACTGCAGATGATAGCGGCGGCGGTGAAGTATACATAGAGTGCGCATGCGCCCGCAGGTGGTGGCCGCCATCGACGAACTGTTCGGCTACCTGATGTCGTTCCTGATCTTCATCTGCATCCTCAAGTTCACCAAGATGCTGCGCTTCAACAAGCGCATCGGCATCCTCTACAGCACACTGGCGCAATGCTCCAGGGACCTGAGCTCCTTCTTTGTCGTCTTCTGGGTCATCTTCTTCGCCTTCGTGCAGGTACGTCACGCGGGGGAGTAGCGAGACACAGGGGTCCTTCACCGGCGGGTGTTGCGCAAACTGGTCAAGGAACATGCCTCATAACTGTGGAGTAGCTAAAATCGGGCCTCGCGACAGCAGTGGTCTCGAAATCTCATGTTGCGATAGCGTAGGTTGTAAGAGCACAGCCGCAGTACAGTGTACTAGAAGAGAGAGGTGTGTCGTTCGGGGCCGATTAAAGGGACACTGAAGTGATATGTAAACATTGCGGGATTACTAGCGCAAATTGTAGTCCGGAGTCCCCAGGCCATGTTTCGACCACTCTAGGCGCGTTTACGCGATTTTATTTAGTAGAAAAACTAATTCGAAAATGCTGTCCTCCTCTCTTTACGCTCGCCCATTTTCTGTGGCGTTTTCGTGTGACGTCAGGAGGGGATGAGCTGGCAATTGGCTGGCTGCGCTACTGCACGGCTCCCCGGCCTTCAGACAGAGTCAGTCGGCCCAGCGTTTCGTCTGCCGGCCGCCGACGGGTCGCCGCAATTCGTTCGCTTAGTTGAACGAAGCCAGGACACGTTTGTGAATGGAAGAAGTGCCTTTCTTTACTTGGTTTGTTTGTACACTGTATCTAGCTCCAAGTCAAGGTCGCTTCACACAAGCGCTGCACAAGCCCACATGCGACGCTTCGCTGACTGGTACGCCAGTAGGATAAATATCAGGCCTCTTGAGAGGCGGGAGAAGAGTCAGCGAAGTCAATATAGGTACTAAGGAAATAAAATCAACTAATCTTTTTACCGTACAGCGTAAAACTAGGGCGCGGAGAGCACGTTTTTTGCGTGGGCGAACAAGCACAGCGGCACGGAGCAAGAGTGCACAGCGGTTCAGCAGCACGGACTACGCATCTGCGAACGCTTTTACGTCTACGAAATGCATTGCTAGACGGAGCTACTGTGGAAACTCGGGCGACGCTTACTGCACGAGCGTAGTACAACAAATAGTCACCTACACTGCTTGAAATGCCAAAACTAAATAAAAGTGTAATCCGGTTGTACCATATATACCTATATTACCGCGGCAGCGGAGCCAGCTCCGTGGCCGAGTTGTTTGGGGCGCTAGATATGCCACCGCAAGTGTTTTGCAAGTCAGGAGTTCGAATCCCCGCGGGTACGCGCTTTTTTTTTTCGTAAGTTAACTTTTTCGTTTTCCGCCGATGTTTTCTATATTGGGTTCACCTTTTTTTGGGCCGCAACGTTCATGGGCTCCACGAACTAGTTCACAAAACGCGCGCAGGCTGGCACTGGCGCGCTAGCGAGTTCTCGTTGGTGTGCTGTTGCCATAAGCACCGACTGCTTGCAGGCAGTGGGCACAGGCCAGAGTGAACAGACCCTTGGCCTGGTACGAACACGCTTTTTACGATACAGGCATGAGGGAGGAAAGCTACAAATATGGGGGGAAAAGCGCATGACATTTGGGCGTCTGCGGGTACGCGGATGGCGTTCATGCACTGCGTAGGTCTCGGCTAGTGAATGCTACGATTACAAGCCGTCCTGGGAGGCTTATCTTGTGCATTTTACAGCCGACAACATGGCAGAAGCGCGGTACGATGATTACTGAGATATTGAGAATGCCCATCCAGCAACGCCATTGGTTATGTTTTACTGAACCGAAACCGAAACCGAAACCGAAACTTGTTTGATTGCTAACCTTGGGCATCGTCCAATCACGGCGCCCCTCCTCCCAACGTCACAGCCTTAGTTGGTGCGGCCGCCGCAAACCGCGCATGGTAGTTTTTCTTCTTTCGCGCTTTGTAAAATAATTACGGATTTGTCAACCGGATAAACGATGAAAAGTGTGCTAATTTGAGCCAGTCTACGCAGTGCAAGCAAAAACGGGAGTTTGACAAATTCACTTCAGTGTCCCTTTAACAAAACTTCTGAAACTAACTGGTAAGCAGCGCCCCTGGCGGCCGCTGCTTAACAGTCAGTTTCAGAAGTTTCGTTTGCTATACTAATCATTGTTTATTGCCCTACATAGTCTTATTTCTTTATTTAATGACATGAAGTTTTATAAAACCGTTTAAATAGCTGTTTAGTTCGATTTAAAAACTTATAGGTGGCGCTAGCTGCAACAGGAGTTCCCTGGGGAACGCCTGCGCTCCATACATTTTTTTTCATCGCAATAGGAACCCGCGCTCTCCCATTTATTTTTCCGCCGAACGACACACCTTCAGCTTCTTGTGCACTGTAGCTGCAGCATCCTTCTGAGCGGTCTCATTTCTATACAAATATATTGCACTTAGCAAACATTATCACGCTGAGCATTACAAAAATTCTGAACACCTCACGAGCTGTGCTTCCTTGTGTTTGTTATGCGTGTAACGAAATGTAGAGTTGCTTACTAATCACCAGCCATGCTGCGAAAACCTGTCCTATTGAATTAAAGAAAACAAAAGCAACTGTCACATCACGGCAGTGGTGGGCCCGCACCTTTCAGGGGTCTCAGTTTCCAAGCTTTTGTTTCATAGTCCATGGCTGCACGTAATTGTGACACGCGTTCTCCCCCTGCTTCCTGCTATATCGCAGGTCTTCTACATCGTCCTGGGGACCAGGATGGCCGAGTTCTCCACGTTCGTGACGGCCGCCGAGACGGCGTTCGACATGGCCCGGGGCCAGTTCAAGTTCGACGACATCGCCATGGCGTCCCCCGTCGTGGGGCCGTTCGTGTTCTTCGTCTTCGCGCTGGTCACGTCGGTGATCCTGCTCAACATCTTCGTCACGCTCATCATCAGCTCCTTCCAGTCCGTCAAGGAGGACGTGGAGAAGCAGTGCAACGACTTCGAGATGGTCAGCTACGTGGGCAAGAAGTTCAAGGGCTTCCTGGGACTGGCCTCCGCCACCGAGCTGGAGCCCGACGTGTCCAAGCCGCCCACGCTCGAGGCCCAGATCACCAACTTCCCGGAGAAGGTGGACCGTCTGCTGTTCTACATCAACGACATGTACTTCGACGGCCACCTCGACCTGAGTGGCAAGAGGGCGCTGCGAGCGCTGTACAAGGCCCCGGAACCGACCAGTGCACAGCAGGCGCCTCTGCAGGGAAACATGCTCGACTGGATGGAAGTGCAGGACGAGCCGATGGAACCGGAGCCGCTGCCGGATGAGGCCGCCGCGCCGCGACGAAGGAAGAAGAAGCGCTTCTGAGCGACTCGAGAATCCGGTGCGACCTGCTTAGCTTGCAGAAACGTTACTAGTCAGTTAAGTCTCCAGTAGCTTAGTGGTAGCAGCATCGCTGTGGTTTTCAGATTTTGTTTTGGTCGTTAGCAGTGAAGGCATGCAGAGGTGTTACACGACGGAAAAGAGCGCAGCTTAGAAGCATTAACCTCGGCACAGGCCTAAAACAATGTCTGCCAGACTGCCGTACACTGAAAACATTCCAAATCTGCACCTGCTTTTCAGTTGCCTTCGATCACTCAGGGCGAGGAGCATAATCTCCAGTTGATATATTCGTTCTTTTGAGAAGCCCCGAGTCGTGAGGAGAATACACGCACTCATGTCACGGTAGTACACTGAATTGTCCCCTGTAACAAAGGAGTTTAAAGTTTGGCGCATAATGTGTCGCGATGCGGAGGCGATTCTGCAGTACTCTCAGCAGAGCATACATGACTGGGTACAACAGGGAGAGCGATTTCTGCAACACTAGTTAAGCAGGCTACGTCCCACAGCTAAGAAAAATGAATGTTACGAACGTAATGAAGAATCTGGTAAAAAACGCCCCGGTGTTCACAAAAGTCTACCGATTGTTGCGTACGGAAACTTCAAATCAATCTCGTGCGCAAATGAATAAATTCATCCGCGTATTTCATGATAATTCAAATAAAGAAGCGCGACGCTACTGTCATATGAAAACGGAAACTTTACATATAACATTTTTTTTATATTTTATTGGCTCATGCTGTTTGCTAATTACACATCATTCCGACCACATCGACTTCCGTCATTCAAATTAATACGCTGTTCGTCCGCTTTTTTATTACGCTCGGGGCCTTGTACACATTACATAAGGGGGTGTAAAGGAAAGTTTGACATCCACCTAAATGCAAGCCATACGGCTACAAAGGAAAGCTATACAGCTTTCTCGGAAACTTCGCAGTTGAAGAAAAATTCGTCCTGGTCCAGGATTCGAACCCGGGACCCCTGCTTAACCGGAGCAGGGGTCCCGGGTCCCGGGTTCGCAGGGGTCCCGGAGTCGAATCCTGGACCAGGACGAATTTTTCTTCAACTGCGAAGTTTCCGAGAAATTTGTATAGCTTTCCTTTGTAGCCGTATGGCTGCATTTAGGTGGATGTCAAACTTTCCTTTACAGAAACTTACTCCACCTTGGGGATTTCCCCAAAATCCGGTCGATTTACATAAGGGGGAATAACAAAATAATATCGTTTACTCTGAAACATCCGAGAGACAAAGGTTCTAAAACAAGCGATCTGTTAAGATTCATATGAGTAAAGAGGGATGAAATAATTCGTTATTTAACCACAACCAACGTCGGGAGAACTACTAATTGCCTTCACTAGAAAATATCTACCTCGTAGCGAATGCGTCTGGATGATTCCGTTAGTTAAAGGGTTTGTTGGCAGAGCCTGATTTCGCGGAAAGGCGTTCACTTTTGTGCCTGCAAGCATTGAAGCCTGCAAAGAAAGGTTTCCTCTCTCAATCCAAATTCGCAATGTCTCAGCGACACAGACGAGAACACGATGTACTAAAACGGAGTATTCGTGCAATCACATTTTCGCACACGATTTTGAGCAAGTACAGGAAAATGACGAGCCTTAAAATTTGGCTGTGAGGTTTCTTGAGACGAACCCGTTAGCTACAGTCACACGCAGTCGAACGCAAGCAATAGTTGCCAGAAAGTGAGAAATTTAGCGTTTTGTTGTAATAAATACTCAGCTTTATACCCTAAATGCATGCACGCGACATATATTGTTTCACTGGTTGAGGACTCGCTAGCTTCTCTCCTAAAGCGCCATATTTTCAAGTGGCACTCATTCAGACATGAGTGCACTTTTTTTTTGCGCGCATGCCGTTTTTAAGCACATCGATTCCACGGTCATGGCTTCATTCACTTCCATTAAAGATTACCAACAACTTGTGCCCTATTGTGTTTTCGTATGCAGTTGTACATAATGTCAATAAAGGCGAGCTAGTGCGTTGTCCAAAAGTTGCCGTTGTATCACTGCGCACATGTTGATGGTAGAGGAGCCCAACGACGTGCCAGCAAGCACGTTGTCACCTGCAGGACTGTAGAAAGTCCGAAGACCAAGCCACCCACGGGAGAATGGTGCGATTGCTTCCGAAAGGATGTTCCGTTAATGCGCAAAGTGTGATAGAGAAAAAAAAAGTCCGTAGAAAACTTCGACGAAACCTATATAAACACTTCCTAAGAGCTGTGAATGCAAAAGCATCAACGACCGTTCGAACGCCCCGAGTGTCCATTTAAACACGGCAGGGGGCCCTGCTACGCGCAAACCGAACACAGTCAACACAGTTGCCCAAAGCAAACCGCTTTACCTGGAGGCACACTCTCCGCTTTTCGATCTGGGGAGGATTCGGTTTGTAGAGTTCGCCACATCTGTGCTTCCGGACCCTGACGCGACGGGCGCTACAGGTCACTTGGACCCATATGGGCTGAGGCTATCCCCCCCCCCTTTCGCCACATCCTGAACCCGGTGTCTCAAGAATAAAGCGATTGATTGATTGATTGATTGATTGATTGATTGATTGATTGATTGATTGATTGATGATTGATTGATTGATTGATGCTAGTGGAGGGCTCCGGATTAATTTTGACCACTTGGGGATCTTCAGCGTGCGCCGAAAACAATAAAGCGCTTTCTCTCTCTTCTCTCCTCTTTTCGACGTGGCTCTGCGCACGCTCCCACGATGCTTCTCTTCGCGTGTTATTCTATAGCTTATGGAATGCGCCACAGCTTTGTCTTTACAGCGAAGCTGTCTATATCTTGGACCCAGCAGATCGCCTCCGGCGACAGCCCCAGCGTAGACCAACAATTTTCAGCGCATGGAAAAAATCCCTGGCCATCTCCACTAACGTGAAACCTGGGGAGGGCGAAGCAAGCAGTGTATAAGTGTATTCTTGGCGCATTGGAGTTTTCTTCAACGGAGATAAAACCACGGGGGATAGAGGTATACACCTTTGCTGTGAAAGTCTCCTGTCTTTAAAGCCCGAAGCATTCTAGCGCGAGGTGTAAACGGGTGTCCCGGTGTTTTTTTTTTTTTTATTACGCGTTACGAAGCGTTCCAGGGCGATGCGTAAACCAGCGTCCCGGTGTGTTCTATTTAGTACGCGTTACGTTCTAGCGCAGCGCGTAAACGAGTGTTCCAGTGTTTTCGTACCGTGACTACATGAGACGACGGTTACAACGACATGAGACGCCGACAGGCCGAGCACCTGAGGGGCTTCACCCATAAAAATCATAAAAACGAAGAAAAGACGTAAAAAACGGCTTACATTGACCCTAAAAATGTCTTTCCAGCAATGCACTGGTGTTCTGAGGTGAAGCTGACTTTAAAAAATCAGTGTGCGCTTGATTTTTGCAAGCTGGCTTTCCCACGTTATGAGTTGGGCAGTGAAGCAGGGAATGTGATTATCGCCCCACTTTATACTCCTCTACATCGCCGCCGCCTCTTTCCCAAGTCTTGTATACTCCTCGCAGCGTTGCGAGGAGTATACACGACTCCCCTTATGACATTGCGCGATGCTGCGCGCTCTTCGGCGGCCACCCTGTGCGGCGCACTAGAGCCTGCGCCGTAATTGGCGTAGCCGCGCTGTAGTAAAACATCATTGTCTCCACCCACCAACCCGTTGCGTCCTAGTCTGTGGCGTAGAGATCGCGCCACTGTCCTAGAAATTTCACAATATAGCTAAACCCCAACAAAGGAAATCCGACTAGAGCGCCAGCTTCGCCCTCTCTTTTTTTTTTTTTTTTTTTTGCTTCTGACGTACGTGCTATGGAGACATCGCGATGATTGTAGTTCAGGGGCCTTATAGATACCGGGGCCTTTCGCTCAATGCGCCTTCTAGCTAATGCTGTTGCATTGAAATTAGGTTGAGTACGAAGTGTGCGCGTTCCTTGTTTTCTTGGCATGCGAAGATCAATATATAGAGTTGGTGGAGGAACAAATCCAGATCTGATCCTTACCTTACAGAAGTTATCCCAGTATTACAGGACTACAAGAAAGACGATTCCAAGTCCTCACACGTCGCTTAGGAAGAGCGAAGAAAGTTGAATTAAGACAAATTCAGACAGGCACTTTCCTGACACAGTATGTAAATTCTGCAATCAAATAGCAGCTCTTCGCCACATTGGACTTCAATAAAAGCCCTAACTACCAACCCTTCCAACTCCGCCCCTCCTCTGAGCAGGGGCGACACTGTGACCTAAAAGTCCCTGAACAACAAACGTTCCTCTCCGCCCTCTCTGGTCGACACTTGCGTGTCCTGGATACGTCCTACTCTGCACCTACTTACACTCTCTCTCTCTCTCTCTCTCTCTCTCTCTCTCTCTTCTCTTCTCTCCTTCTCTCTCTCTTTCCTCTCTCTCTCTCTCTCTCTCTCTCTCTCTCTCTCTCTCTCTTCTCTCTTCTCTGAAGAGCTCGCTGTTGGTAGACCTAACATGTGAAAGTACGCATGTCATCAAAGAGCACACGAAAATCAGCAGTCACCGAAATTCGAGGCGCATGAGGACGCGGGTTTGATCAGCTGCTTTTCTGATGGAGGCGAAAAGCAGAAAAGCCCGTGTGTACGAGATTTCGGCGCACGTTAAAGATCCCCAGGTGGTCAAAATTAATCCGGAGCCCTCCACTACGGCGCGCCTCATCGCCTGCGTTGCGTCGGAGCGTTAAACCCTACAATCAATCATCTTTGCTCATTTGCGGTGTGTCGCACAGTATGAATTACGTTACAAGTGGTAATGATCATCGATGTAGCGGCTGCGCTATTTTATTTTATTTTATTTTTTTCATGTTTGTTCTTTCTTCGATCTCAAACCCCGGAACGCGCCGTGACAAAGTGCAATCGTCGAAAGAAAAAGAAAAGCTCTTCAAACAACGGGCCGACGGGTGCTATTTGCGTGTTTCGTCCCGGCGGCATCCCACCCTCGTCGTCGATGTTGTTGTGTTTGCTTTAAAATCGAGTCATCGCTTCTTCCACCTCTCTTGCGCCTCCTTGTTTCTCCAGCTACGCGCGCGCCGCGTTCTATTTCGGGTCCCCAAGAGCGAGCAGCCGCCAGAACGTAGCTTTTCCTAGGGACGCCGCAGCCAGAGCTCTTGCACAAGCCGGCAAAAGGCCGCGGCACTGGCCCGATTAGCCACCCTCCGAGGGCGAGCGGCAAAGTCCACGCACGTTTAGGCCTAGCACGAGTGCGGCCGGTCCCAGCCACCACCATGCGGCAGCTGAAGAAGGGTGACATTCAGCAGAAGGAGTGGGAGGACGACTTGCAACCCCATCAGGTGAGTTTACGAGTATCATCGGGCGCTGCTGCGCGCAGGGTGGTCATCGGCGCCAAAAACCCGCTTCTCGTCTCAAGTGGGCTTTCGAGACAGGTCTTCGTTTCGGGTCGATGCCATTGCGAGCGTGAATTGAGCTTGACGTTAGTCATATAAACAACTGGCCATAAACCTCATGCCTGACTGCATGCGTTGACTGTTTGCATACGACGAACACAGAAGGCCGACACAAAATGAGCGCATACAATCAACTGCTTTGTTCTCAAAACATGCGGTCGAAAGGGTAGAACAAAATAGAACGTATTCGCACGTGTGATTTTGTTTCATGTCATGCCGTTCGTTGTCGATGCGCTTGATCTCTTCCTGGGATAAACCAACAGAAGATATTCTGACGCATTCGTTCGCACTTCGCTACATTCGTTGCACTCTGTCTGGTCTGTCTGTCTGTCTTCCTGTCTGTCTGTCTGTCTTCTCTCCTCTCTCTCTCTCTCTCTCCTCGTCTCTCTCTCTCTCTCCTCTCTCTCTCTCTCTCTCTTCTTGTTCTTGCTCTTTCACCTTAATCCCTACCTATATAGTCAATTGTATGCTGCGTGATAAAGCAGTTGATAGTTTGCGCGCGGTTTGTGTACGTTTTCTGTGTTCTTCGTCGTATGTAGAAATCAAAAAGCTCAACCAAACATACAAAAATACCAACTAGCCCCCATCATAGCGTTTCTGAAATCAACCGCGGTGCTGCACTGCCGTTGAGGTCAATGACGTTGAAAAGAAGTTAGACAGCAATGAGGAAAGGTTGCAAAGTTTGTGAGAAGGTTATAGAAGGGTACACGTGCTATCACGAGTACTATTTATCAATATGCTATAGAAATGCAAGTTTTTGCATGCATCCTGAGCGTGCATAAAACAGTACAACGACTTTACAAATAGCAGCCAAGGAGCACCGTCCATAGATGTCACGTATTGTGTAACTACACTTAAGGAGGAAAAAAAAACAGCTTCCGTATTGAAACTGAGCGTCCAAACCATGGTATACACATGGATACATTCTGTGGGAGGGGTGGTGGTGGGTATTGCGGGATTTAGTGGTTACGTCATGTTTAAGATAGAAAAGTAAAGGGGGGACACCAACCGACATTTAGTAGTACTAGTTAACGCCACGTTGGCCCCCCTGTGCCACTGTCTGCAGAGCCCATACTTCATATTTTTGGCACAGAAGACTGCAATCTTTACCCGTACAGAAAAATGACAGGACGCAGCTGAACTTCCTTCTAGCTTGTTCTCGTTTCCTCGTTGTTTCTGTCTTCTTTTTTTTTTTTACAATATCATCGTTATCGAGGTAAAACCAGCGCCCTGAAATCCTACTCCGGCTTTTAGAAGCTGTCACTACGACGTCAACGTTCGTCTGAGAGCGTATTGAACAAGAACTATCAGCTACCACAACACAGCAAGACTTCAGCCATCGCTGTATATTGCCGAAACCAAATTCCGTCTTGGTTCAGATTATTTCGATATATTAAGCCAACCCCTGATTTAACGAGTAATGTTACGATTTTGCTGGGTATTTTATACGTTGGCTCGGTGTTTGTGCGACGCGTATCACGAAATGCTGAGGACTGAATTCCTTAGCCTACGGTTTGCCTTCAAGAACTGTTATAACTGACCAACACACCCATACCACCTTCAAACCCGTGGCTGCTGCTGCGCGCGGAAATGATCGAAGCAAGCACGCGTGCACGGTGCACGAGTTCGCCCCGTAGAGTGAAAACATCAAGGAAGGTTAGAGGGGACGGAGGGGTGAACATTATTACGGCAATCTGTAACGGCAATTCAACCACGGGGATATATTGCGACAAAATAGATAGTTGGGCGAGTTGGTGGGTGTTGCTGTTACAGCGCAAGCAGACGAAGGACGCAGAAAGAAAACACAAGACAGGCGCCGTCTCTGAAGGAGTTGCGAGACAGCGCCCGTCTTGTGCATTCTTCTCGTCTGTTTGCGCTGTGGCAATATATATATATATATATATATATATATATATATATATATATAAAAAATCTCAGTCTACAACGCCAAAGAAGGCATAGGGAATGGTTAGACTATTTTTTACTAGTGCGAATTATTAGTTTTATTAATGAAAGAAAGAAAGAAAACACGCGCCCAGAGAGACCGAACCCAGAGTTTCGATGATCTCGAGCTTACAATATACTATTATATAATTATATATTAAATATATATAGCTTCTGCAATATAAAACTCACACAGAGCGCGAAAAAATAAGGTTAGTAGAGACAGAGACACATGAGAAAGACGTAGAAAATAGAAATAAGTTTACTGACGTTTCAGGAAAAGGACTTCCTTTCTTCACCTGTAGCAACCTATTTGAGCCTTCTCAGTATCTCTGGGAAGCTCGTGCGGATGGCCGGGTGCACGGAGCGTTGCATTGAACTGTGGAGACAGTTGCAACGCTGAGTCAACCCATCTTGGAGCAGGACAAATTTATTCTTCAACTGCGAAGTTCTAAGAAAGCTGTATAGCTTTCCTTGGTAGCGCACGGTTGCATTGAGGTGGATGTCGAATTGTCCTTCGCAGAAACTTGCTCCACCTTGGGTATTTCCCCTAAATCTGGTCTATTAACAACTGCGGAGTAGATTGGTTGCACTGCGGTGCCCCACACGGGTTCCGTTCAGGAATCTTTCGACTCGTTTCGAGTCGACCGTCGAATCCTGGAGAAGCGTTGCAACAATTCTGTCAATTGTTGCAACGCTGTCAATAGGGTACGCTCAGCCACACGTTGGAAAGCTGGCACGCTCGTAAAAACGTTGATTTCTCGCATCTACGGCTGTCGCTTGTAGTTGTAAAAAAAGTGTAGTTGTTAGAAATTATAGCGCATGCGCAGTGCAGCTAGTTGTAATCGCTTGTGCACCTGTGCCGCAGCGGGACAACACCAAGGAGAGCCAGATCCTGATGTGGATCTGGAACTGCCTGGAGATGGTCAGCTGCCTGGACTACGACCAGTTCCTCAAAGACGGAGTGGCCCTGTGCAAGTAAGGTGGCGCCATCTATGACGGGCCTCGTTGACTATTATCACACACGCGCTAAACCAGCCATCGCATTCGCAGATTTAGGTCGGTGAAATTTTTTGCCCTATTTCACGGCGACAGCAGCCGCCATTTGCAAGCTGTTACGTATACCATCACGTCACTTTTACGCAGGCTGAAGTTGCCAGTGTGTGACGTAAGAATTAACGCTAACTGGTTATACTACACCATGCCTTCTCAGCCAATCACAGACGGGGCGTGACATACAAGCCATATTGTTGCTGAATTGCAAAGACAGATTTACGTTGTCGTGTCCGCCGCATTTCGTCTAGTTTTTCATTGACGGCCAAGAATTATGCGCTTTCAGTAGAGAGAAATAAGGCAAACTTTACAACTGGTGCCAGTAAAGATAATGAAATGTCAAAATGACGAAAACACATACAACCGCTTTGTCAACCGGTAGCACGTGACCAAAATTGAAAGCCAATCAGAAAAGACTTCCGGCAAATTCACAGTTCACGGTGATTTTAGTGCGTCGGGAATAGGGCCCTTAAATACAGCTATATACAGATGTGTGACTTTCGGATATCTCATTTAAAACGTTCTATTGGATCTGTACAAGTATAGAAACCGTTCACTTGAGTGCACATTTCTAAGTATTATGTTGTAGTGCTACCTCTACATATGTGATGAGTGATGACGCTGTTTTTTTTTTTATGATTTACGCTAAGTGCGGCTGTTGCGACAATGTCTGCAACAAATTTAATTTCATGTACTTCTCGCGCTATGCTTACTTTTACAAAGGCGTGGCATTTCACTGCATGTTGGTTTTGTGGGGTATATCATTACGGTAACGTAGGCATTTCTTATTTACGTATAGAAACCTACTCAAATAAATTTAATTGTGGAACATAATTTGAGGGTAATTTACCATTCTGAATGATTATAGACGATACCGACCATTTTTAAAAAAACAAAGAGTATATTACAAAGCTTCGTTGGGAGAACAGCTTATGGCTCAACGTTTTTATTGTATTTTGTTGCTTAAAATATATTTGTTCATCACAATTGTGGCACTCAATAAAAACATCAATTTTTCTGTTATCATTTTATTCGTCTAGTTCCGGCTGGCCAGGGAAGCCCTCCACTGCTCAGAAAAGGGATTGAAAAGATGGGTCTAATATGGGGACTTCTAGCCCGCCTGCACTATATGCCGATGGGTAGTTCTTTGAAGTTGAACAAAGTTGTGTTTTATCTTCGTAGCCCCTTTAAATATACCCAGTTGGCCTACATTAATCCGTAACCTTCCACTACGCCGCGCTTCACGGCCTAGGTATTGCTTCGTCGCGTACGCTCCCCCCCCCTCCCCCCCCCCCCCACCTCCCGTTCGCCCACTCCTCCTCCCCAAAATAAAGTGAAGTGGGATCCCCGTATCTCTTAGAAGTACTTAGTATACTGGTTCTCAAATGGGGATCCGCGGACCTCCGCGGGGTCTGCAAAAGCATTTCAGCAATCCGCAAAGCACCCCCCCCCCCTCCCTTACTGCGATCTATCTCCCCATTCTTTTCCCCCTTTTGCCAATCCTTGCCAAAAGGTTACTTCGCTGCACATGTATTAACGTTGGCTTTTCGCACAACACGTGAGCTATGCAAAAACGCCAGACATACAAACCGCAGCATACAGGTTCGGTGACTTAGCTGCAAGGACATTTGCTTGAGGATATGACCCGCATCAGCATAAAAGTCATGCTATGTTTAGACTACCGACTTAACAGTCATATCGTGAGCTATAGACGTAAAAAACGGCGTTTCACGCAGTTTAGTCGGCTGAGACGTCAGATGACGTCATTATTTAAAGATATTACGAAAGTTGCGACAACAGTCTGAACCTGGACTCATACACAAAAGGCGGGCACTGAATAAGAATGTGGGCGACTTTGTGTGCAAGTGCCCATTGTTCGACATTATGACACGATCGATCAACGTAAGTCATCCTGCGGTTCCCCATCACTTTTGCAAACCCAAAAGGGGTGTCCTGGCACACCCCTAGTTCAGAACCACTGCTTTAGACCCCCCCCTCTCTTGCAGGCTGATGAACCACCTCCGTCCGGGCTCGGTGAACATGGAGGAGGTGACGGCGGGCACCGACTTCCGGCAGAAGGGCCGCAACATCGAGCTCTTCCTGCGCGCGGCCAAGAGCTACGGCGTCGAGGAGCGGCTCCTGTTCAAGCCCGAGGACCTGCTCTTCCTGCGGCACGTGCCCAGGGTCACGCGGTGCATATACGCCCTCGGAAAACTGGTACGCTCTCTCTATCAGCTAGCTCTAGTCTCTATCTCTCTCTCTCTCTCTTCTCTCTCTCTCCTCTCTCTCTCTCTCTCTCTCTCTCTCTCTCTCTGTCGGCCTGTCTGATCCACGCAGTCAAGGGGGCGAATGCTTTATTCAGCGCAAAAAAATCTCAGACATTTTTTGGTGCAAAATGCAAGTGCATAACCGAAACAGCGAGCTTTATTTGTAAATGCTTGTTTGATTGATATTCACAATAGTTAAAGAAAAACTTAACGCGGTAAAAACGGTCTCGAAGAAAGGCGAGGAAAAAGAAAACAATAAAGCAACAACAGCAAAAACAGCAGAAACAAAAGATTTCAACATGTGGCGCGCGACCAGTGTGAACTAAGGAGAGAGAGAGAGAGAGAGAGAGAGAGAAGATAACTAACACTTGCATAATGGATTAGGGCGCGGTGGGCGCAACGCTGAGGGCCGCGACTATTTCAGCCACTCTAGTCCCGAGCTCCTTCTGGAGCTGGCGCGACTCACTACCGTGCCCATCCAAGGGTACGGGGAGAGCTGCGTGGCTGGGGAAGCTTAGTAGCTTGGCCGGGCACTGGCCCAGGGACACCGCCTACTTCACAGGTCTCCTGATTCCCCCATCCCCACGCAGGATCATGCAATAAAGTCTTTCTCTCTCTCTCTCTCTGGAGCTGGGCGTCCGAGTGGCCCAACGCCTGCATCCACTGGTGAGAGGAATTAATGGTAGGGAATGGGTCCCCTGCACAATCCCACATTAGGTGTTGGACCGTGGCCCTTTCACCGCAGCAGGGGCAGAATGGGGATGGGTACAGGGAGGGGTGGAAATGATGCAGGACGGCTCTGCAGGGTAGGGACTCCGTTTGTAGTTGACGCCAGAGGCGTTCCTCCTCCAGAGTGAGGGATGAGTGGGCGGGGGGAAGACTGCGGTGGGAGAGGCGGTAATGCTGTGTGACCTTTCTGAAAGTGAGGAGACTGTCCCCGGTCGATCTCGCTCGAGGGAAGAGTCCACTTCGTACGCTGGGTGACAAGTGCTCGGGCTGCTTTGTGGGCCGTTTCTATACCTCCAATTCCCGTGTGAGCCGGAAACCACTGCACTTAGACCGTGTGGGATGGGGAAATTGGGCCGAGAATTTTGTGTACCGGGGCTGAAATGAATTCTCTGGCAAAGATTTTGGTCGGCCGTTTTCGAATCGGAGAATATGATTTCCGGGATGGGCCTTTGGGTTAATGCGTCTTCAGCTACATCCGGGTGTCGGTCAGGTAGGAAGGGTGAGGGTAGCAAGAGAAGGAGATGATGAGTGAATAACCGCGATAGCGAATGCTTCTTTCAGGCGATATTCTGCTGTGTCCACACAGAGGGTCGCTCGGGTAGGGAAAAATTTACGAGCTAGAACTCAGGAAAATAGAACTGGATTGTGTAAACCTTCATTGCATACACAATGCGAGGAGCGAGAGAAGAGGTGAGGGGGAGGAGGGGAGAGAGGACAGGGTGTAACGTGGCAGGGGCAGAAAGAGACTGTAATACTTCGTCATTTTCAAAGCAAGCAGATACGTGGCCATTTTTTATAGCACTGCACTGTCTGACATCCTTGGTACCATCCGCTGTGGGCTGTCATCAACGACGCCGAGTTTTGGAGCTCATTAGGCATAGAATGCTCCTCCAGCATTAACAAAAGGGTTGTTACTCGGGAGTGTTCTCTTCAACAAAGAGCCGCTATATAACTCCCTGTGGGCGTTATATAGAGTACCGTATTTTCGCGCGTATAACCCGCACCAAAAATGCGAAAATTTCAGTGCGGGTAATATGCGAGGTATTTCCTTTGGTGCAGCTTCGCCGCAATGCGCGTTTTGCTGTGATGCTCCTACAGCAGTAGTAGCGACTAAGCCACTGTTATCACATTGCCAGTGTTTATTTCGCACATACGGGTCAACAGTATACCAACCGGAAAAAATGTATGTGGCAAGTAATGTATTCAGCTATAGGTAATATCTTTAGCATGAACAAATGTGTAATGTTGCTTGAGTAGTAGCTTTGGTCCATCCTTTCATGCATAGACTATGCGGGAAATACGCGGGGATATATGTTTTTGTTATTCGTCGACGGATAGTGGGGCTATGGGTTATATGCAGGGGCGAGTTTTAAGCGCGAAAATACGGTACCTCTATTTTCCACCTAAGCTCGTCGCCATTTCGTGTGTGCGCAGGTGGACGAGGACTCGAGCTACTCGGGCCCCAAGCTTGGCGAGGAGCCGTACGAGCCGGTCAACGCGGCCGCGGGTAGGCGCCGCGGTGGCATGCCCCTGGGCGACGACATCTACGTGGCGCACGTCAACGTGCGTGACGTCATCCGCCGGCTGCCCTCCGTGGTGGAAGGCGAGAGCGTGATGTCCGCCAGCTGATCGCCAGGCCCGCGCTGAAACGCCGCCCCGGAGCATGGCAAGAGGACAGGCTCGGCGCGGCACCAGCTTAACTGACGGGAAGATACAGTTGAACCTCGTTATAACGAACACTGATACAGCGAAGTATCGGCTATAGCGAACTAACCGCGAACTTTGCTGGGTCACGCTTCATTTCAATGACACTTATTTTTTTATAACGAAACTGAAACCGTGAGAGCCGCGCGCAATATCGGATATAACGAAGAAATATTTGACAAGTTGCCTGAGAAGCTACTTGGGAAAACTCCCGGCGTCCGAAACTTCAGAAGTAGAAAAGGCCCTCTTGTTCGTGGATAGTACTGTGGAAAACTTCATCCTGCTTAGTGCTGTGAATCATAGTGCTGTTAACCAGACGAAGATCATATCCTTCCTCGTAAAAGTAAGAACGCAGTCCTGTTTTGTCAAATGAACTTTGTTCTGTTGTAATTTTCCGTTTCATGTTCTGGTTCATTGAGCTTCCACAAGGAGAAAGGTATAAGGGTTACCTTGTGTATGGTACGTTCGAAGCTTAAAATAACGCGTTTCTGAATCAAGGATTGGTTGTGGGAGCCAGATTGGTTTGAGCCGATTTTTAACTGTACTGTTACAACGAATATCGGATATAACGAACTTAATTACTGTCCAGGTAATGTGTACTTCGTTATAACCGAGGTTCGACTGTAATAACAACTGTCTGGAATCTATCAGACGAGCATTGCTGTACAAAATAAAGGGACGTTCGCTATTTTTTACCACGAGGTTTGTTTCATTTACTGGCAGCTCAAGAGAAGTGTACGGATTGTATGGGCTGGGGTGCGTTCGGCAAGCACTGTCGAATGGGGTGCATTCGGACAATGCGGATAGGAGCGGTTGCAGGACTGTGGGAGAGGCCTGAATTCGTACACACTGAACATAGATATGTTCATTATTACGGTGATGATAATGATGATTATGAAAAACGGATCGATTGAGCACCCCTTTGAATGGCTGCTGTTGATTTTTTTATTATAAATTGAGAGTGAATATTGCGAGAGTAAAGCGGAACCGAGCAGCCTTTTTAGTGGCTCGGACTGAGTCTCAACGTCTCATGTCGTCGTCGTCGTCGTGTCATGTAGACATGGTACTAAAACACCGGGACACTCGTTTACGCTTCGCGCTGGAACGTAACGCGTACTAAAAAACTGTGGTTGATTCCCATGTCATAGGAATAAGTAAAAACCAAAGTGAAAGGCGCAGCGAAATGTGCAGCGAAATCTGCAGCTTAACATGGTTTGCGGGTCGGCGGCTGTCTTGTGGGTGTGCTTGGCGAGCGACGTTGTGCTGGCGGGCCGCTTCGGCAAAGGTGTACTGGCGTCATTTCTGTGGCGGATATGACGTCAGTGAAATCTTGGGGCATCCCGGCATAAAACACTTTCGTGTTAAAATATAGAACCCGAAAACGAACAACCCTAAGTATAACGTACTCTTAAGTACTAAAGGTTGCTTCACCGCAAGAAGACCCTCTGTGCAGGGGTGCAACCTTTACAGGCCACTTGATTCGTTGTACTGGCGTCATTTCCGCGGCGGATATGACATCAGTGAAATCTTTGTGTATCCCGGAATAAAACACTTTCGTGTTAAAAACACCGAGATATACTCGTTTAGGCCTCACGTTGGAACGCTTCATAACGCGTACTAAAGAAACGCCGGGACACTCGTTTACGCCTCGCGCTGTAACGCTTCGTGCTTCAAATGCACGAGACTTCTACAGCAAAGCTCTATACCTCTACCACCCAACGGTTTCATCTCCATTGGCAAAAACTCCAAGGCGCCAAGAATACACTTATAAACTGCATGCTTCGGCCCTCCCCAGGTTTCACGTTAGTGGAGATGGCCCGGGATTTTTTTTCGTCTCCGTTTGCAACGCAAATCCAAATCCAAATGCCGTATCCCAGGCTCATTGCAGTATAGCAGAATCGGGGTAAACATGGTCCCAAAGCTACTCCTGATACTGCCGTGGATCCCTGCCCACTGCGGCATCATAGGCAATGAAAAAGCAGATGAGGCTGCCAAGAGAGGATTACGACTGCGGAACGTGAAGAACATTTTCTTCACGAAGCACGATGCCTCGAGACTAGCAAAGGAGCTTGTTTTCAGGGAAAGAAGCACCTTCTGGTCTCTCCCGGAAAACCAGCACCCATTCCTGCATCACGTCGACCCAACTTTGGCACTGAGGTTACCGGAGTGACTTCCACGTCGGCTAGAGACTTTGCTCCATCGCTTACGTCTCAACGTGGCGCTAACACATTACCGCTATCGCCTTAGCCTAATCTCGAACCCCTATTGTGACAACTGCGGTTCACCAGAAACCGTCGAGCATATTTTGCTGGAGTGTCCTACATACTGTCAAGCAAGGAACAACCTCTCAGAGAAGATCGAGTGCCTCAACCACAGTTCCTTGACTTTAAAGGCACTTCTGGGACCATGGCCGTCTCTTTCCCCTCAGCGTAAAGTGTTAACCGCATTATTTGAATACCTCAATGACATCGGCGTCGCTGAGCTGATATAGGACCAGACCATCCTTGCACTGTACAGCCGTCCATAGACTTTTCACGTGTCGCACTGACGGTCCCCAACGCACACGCTACCTCCTTTTTTTTCTTTTTTTTTCTTCTTTCTTCTCTCCCTTCCGCCTTTCTTCCTATTGCAACTTTATTCCCTCCTCCCGTACCCCGCAGAGTAGCATGCCGGCGTTAACATGCCGGCAAACCTCTCTGCTTTCCTCTAATAAAGAGCTTTCTCTCTTTCTTTCCAGAACACGCCACGAGCAAGGAGGTTGAATATTAACGTCTTCTTGGTCTAAGAGCACTGTTTTTGCGCGTCACCTACGATCAGAACGCGGGAAAGAACTACGCTGCTCCCAGTTCAACAGAAACGTAGCTGTGTGACAGAAGAGTCAACGTTTGGTACGCAAATAAATGCCGAAGAGCGGAGGTTTGGTAAGATCAATGTACGCAGAGCAGGTCGACTGACGTTCTCTGCGCCAACACGCGAGGCTCGGCCATCAACATACACTAAATTAAAGAAATGTGGTTCATCCCTCTTTCATAGGAATAGGTAAAACACGAAAGTAAGATGTGCCTTCACAGGATCAGTCGGATGTTTATTCTGCATCGATATGAACTTGCACATCGCTATTTATAGTTCGTCAGTATGGCACCGTCAGACTTATCAACATTAGACACTGGATTGCACGCGCCGGAGCACTGCATAAACCCGAATGAAACCACACGCACTCGCAAACCATGCGAACGAAACCGAACTGGTTGCCAGCGAATCGTTTGGTGAACTCACGGTCCGCAGCAGCGAAAGAGCATGATTTGCGGGCAGTCTTGTGGGTGTGCTTGGCGAGCAACAACCCGTTGGCGCGTCGCTTTCGCAAATGCGCGACGAGTGCGTCCCTGCTCCGTGTAATGTACGGCAGACGGCTGCGTTGCGACGAGCTCAGCTGGCGCCAACTGTCGGCGCCCATTAGCGTCGTGATGCACTACTTCGCTTCAGCTCTCTTAGACGGCAGCACCATCGAAATATAGGAGGTTATAGCGAAGATATATGGCGCGTTCATACGGCTGTCTGCGCTTCAGCTCGTAGCGGAGTCGGTAAAGCGCCTGGCACCTCCCGTTGCGGCGACGGAGCACCCGGATCGAATCCTGGCGCAACCGCGTTTTTCTGGCGATGTCATTTCCGTGACGGATATGACGTCAGTCAGATCTTGCTGGATCTCGGCATAAAACACTTTCGTGTTAGAACGTAAGAATACTTTGTTAGTGTTGTTTAGAACGCGGGTGGAATAAGCGGTGGATCGTGTCGATTCAGCGACTAGCCGGCATAACGGGAAATCAAGACAAGTACAGCAAAACTGATACAACGAAATCGCTTTATTCGAATTATCGATTTACTCGACGCTTTTGACGGTACCAACCACAGTGAATTGAGAGCAATCATTTTAAACATCCGCTTTTAACCAAAGTAACGCTTATAAAGAAGTCAGTTTGCTGTGCCGAAGATTTCCTTATAACGAGTATTTACTCGACTTAGAAAAACGTCTACTCGAAAATACACATAGCGTGGGCCAATTAATGTTAGGGCAGTTAAAGTCGGCAAATATGATCATTATTATTGAGTAGGAAAAACGCGCACAGACCTCGCGCAATATGTGAGCGGATTCAACCGTGAAACCTCTATAGGTTTCGCGGGCAGCAAAAAATAAAAAGCCGAATAATACATTATTTCCGCAGTACTTTTAAGTGCCGCAAATAGGCTCCGTAGCCCGATTCGCGAAAAATTCGGGCCGCGAAATTGAAAGGTCTCATAATAGTTCTATCGCAGCTTCAATTGTGAGCTGATGTACCTCGAGCCATTGGATTTCCCCGCTGTAACTGGCCCACAAACCCAGATGCCCCCCCGCTCTCCCCGGTAGTAGCGTGCAGCACAGGCCGGCCGGCGGCCGCTCTCGCTCCGGCCCATCCAGGCCCATCCATGCTCCGGCCGCTCGGGAGCTCGGGAGCTGATGATGATGATGATTCCTATTGGTTTCCCCTTTGAAGCGGGGTGATGACATGTCATCTTACCAAAAAGGACTGATATAACCATGTATTACACTCTTGGTTTAATACTAGCGCTGCTTATGGCAGGCCCTAAGGCTTATTAGGCCCGAAATACTTTCTTTTCCCTGTTACAGGTGGTAACTGTCCTAGGCAATATTCCCCTCTCTGCTTTTCATCCACCAGCATTCTAATCTTCTTTTCGTCCCCTCGACAGCCTTGAAGTTAACTTCCTCACTGATACCCTTAAATCCTAGGGCTTCTGAAAGCCCAATATTCCCTTCATGTAGATTTGGATGGATACCCTCACATTCTAACACTATGTGCCGCATAGTTTCTGTTTCTTTTCCGCAGACCACACATACCCCATCATTTTGTGAATACTTCCCCACAAAACTCTTAGTTCGCAGGCACCCTGCTCTAGCCTCAAAAAGCAAAGCACTGCCCTGGGAATTATCGTAGAAATTTTCCTTTCTGATGTTCATCTTCTCAGCCCTGTACATCTCTAACGACGTTTTAGCTTCCATTTTTCCCTCCATTTATTCGTTTCAATCTGCCTTGCCTCTTTTTTGGTTACCTTGGCTGTTTTGGATTCCCCACTGTTCTTTTCCGTATTTCATCGTTAGCCGTCTAGTCTTCCTTAACCACCTGCGTGTCCACGCTTTTCAAGTATAGGTACCTAAAAACCTTAGCTGCCCACCTTCGTTGATCCATTGCCCTCAACCTCATCTCAAAGCATATTTTACTTTGAGCTTCTCTAACTTCAAACGACGCCCAGCCCATATCTCCCTGAACTGCTTCGTTAGTTGTTTTTCCATGCGCGCCTAAGGCCAAACGTCCTACCGTTCTCTGGTTTACTTCAAGGCCTGATAGAACGTCTGATTTTAAGCAGAGTACAGCATTCGCAAATGTGAGGCCTGGAACCATTACTCCTTTCCACATTCCTCTTACTACTTCATATTTGTTATACCCCCACAGAGCTCTATGCTTCATTATAGCTGCGTTTCGCTTTCCCTTAACCTTAAGTTGCTCCTCGTGAGTACTTAAGTAGTTATCCCCTTCGTTTATCCACACTCCCAAATATTTATATTCCTTCACTCTAGGTAATTCGCCTTGCTGGATAGACACTACGTCGGTGGTAGCGTCATTGAAAACCATTATTCCTGATTTTTCTGCACTGAAATTTAACCCGAGGTCAGTGGCTTCCTGGCCGCAAATATTTATTAGCCGCTGCATATCGGTTTGGTTATCAGCTAAAAGAACAATGTCGTCTGCGTATAACATTCCCGGAATATGCTGTTGTACCACTTCGCCTTGCAGCATATGGGTTAGGCTAAACCCTACTTGACTTTCTTCCAGTTTCTTTTCTAACCCTGCCATGTAAAGCATGAACAGTATTGGGCTCAAAGGGCATCCCTGTTTCAGTCCCCGATGGATGTTGACCTGCTGGGCGCATTTCTGTCCTTCCCAAGTAAGGTGCACTCTATTGTCTTTATAGATTGCTATAAGGATCTGTACTAACTCGTCATCTAATCCCTGGAGTTTCAGCATTCTCCACAGCCGTTCTCTGTTTACGTTGTCATATGCCCCTTTTAATGTCCAAGAACGTAATCCATAGTGGTCTATTCTGTGCTTTCGCAATTTCAATGCATTGCGTTATCACGAACAGATTGTCATCCAGTCGCCTGTCTTGTCTAAATCCATTCTGCAGTTCCCCAAGTATTTCATTTTCTTCCATCCATGCTTGAATTTCTGATTTTATCGCCTGCATTACGAATCTATACACCACTGACGTTACGGTGAGTGGTCTGTATGAATCAATACTGGCTTTGTCTCCTCTACCTTTATATATTAAATTCATCCTACTTTCTAACCAGTCCTCTGGTATTTGTTTGGTTTCTATCACCTTATCTATTGCCCTCATAAACGATTCCTTACTTTTAGGTCCAAGTAGGTTTATCAGTTGCATTGGTATTCCGTCCGGGCCCACTGCTGTCTGGGGGGAAACCTTTTGCTCTGCTTTTTTCCAATCAAGGTTGCTCAAACTTATTTCCCTTTCCGCAGTCTTTTGTGGCGCTGATGTTATCGGTGCAGGTTTCCTCTAACACTATTGTCCTAAACTTCTCACTAATCACTCGATGAATATGCGCCAACGCGTGCTCTCCTTCTAAATGTTCCCCCTCCTCATCAATCAGGAATTTTTGATGGTTATCGTTTTTTGAGCTTAGTGATTTTACATGGTTCCAAAACTTCTTGGATGCGCTTTTGTCCTTCTTCCGTATTTCTGCCATCCATTGTTCGCTTTTCTGCTTGATCTTTGCTTGCACCATTTTCTGCACTTCTAGTTTTTTCCCACGGTAGACATCCCACTTTTCCTTCACTACCTCCGGTTCCATACCAGTTCTTTTTGCTTCTCTATGTTCTCTCGACGCCTTCCTTCGCTGGTCAATAGCCTCTTTTATTTCCTTATTCCACCAGCTTCTCGGCTTTCTCTTCCCTTTCCATCGGTTTCGTTCCTTTGCTTCATTCATCTTACCCTTTATGAACGCAATCATTTCGTCGTAATCCCAATTTTTGCCTGGGTATTTATTGATTTCATCTTCCAATCTATCAGCGATGATCTTTAACTGCTCATTATTCAAATTATTTCCTCCTATTGTACCTATTTCTGCATTTGTCCGGGTTGCGCCTCCAAAGTGCAAGCTAAACCGCTTGTGGTCGCTTCCTAAGCTGTCTGTTCCATTTTCATCTATCCTCATTTCCCGCAGCCTTCCGTATACTGTCTCGGATACTAAACTGTAGTCTATGCTGGACTGTCTGTTACCGCTTTCCCACGTTATTTGTCCGTCACACTTGCTTTCCGTGTTTACTATTACAAGCCGGTTTTCCTGGCATAGATCTATCACTAGAGAACCGTTGTGGTCTGTGTATCCATCCAAACCTTCTATATGGGCATTCATATCTCCAACTATGATTATTTCGCCCGAATCTTTGAAATCGTTTATATCTCTTCTCAAACAGTTTACCATTTCCTCATTTTCCTCCCTAGCACTACTTCCGGTCCACAGATACACCACTCCTAACCATGTATTTTTCCCCTCTATGGTGCCTCTAACTCATAGATGCTCTTTACAACTTTCATGCACTCTCTGCCAGTCGGTCCCTTGTTTAATGAGCATGCCAATTGCTCGCAGCGCCCTCTGCGCAGCCCTGTGCGTGCATCAGCGGCGCGGACACGCCTCCCCATAGAGAAGGCGCGCGGACGGCAAATGCAGTATTTTGCATTTCACCCTTTTTTATGTGTGCTATTAAATGACACTATTTTTACGCTGTCGAAAATGTGAGTGCAGTTGGCCGTTTAGCCTGGACCGAGGCCTCTGAATCTCGCAACGCTCCTCTCTTTTCTATCTTGGAATAAAATACTCTCTCTCTCTCTCTCTCTCTCTCTCTCTCTCTCTCTCTCTCTCTCTCTCTCTCTCTCTCTCTCTCTCTCTCTCTCTCTCTCTCTCTCCACATGACAGCATGACAGCAAGTAAACTTAACAAACACTAAGAAGGGGAGGGAGTAGACGAAGCACTAAGACGGGTTGTGGAGGCAACAGCCGACGTCCTAACTTCGCGTCCTGTTCGAGGCAGGAACGCGGCTCCAGGTGGAAGGGGTGCGGTGAAAGCTTGCTGACAACAGGCACTGTTGTTAGCAAACGCACGTCAAAGTGAACGTCGATTCTCCGGGCAAGTCCTCTACGCGTGCATTGTTACCCAAAGGACCCGATGACTCGCGTGGAAGCGGGAGACTACATAAAAGGCGGGGTCGCTTGCAATGCGACACGCCGCATTCTTCTAGAGCTCGGCTGGAAGGGTCAGTTTGTCAGGTCAACACTTCCCAGAAAGAACCCCCCCTTCCCCACACACACACACTCTTCACCCCACACAGGCTTCTCGCTTCCATTCTCTACAACCCCCCTCATCTGGCTGTTTTTGAGCCGGTTTCGAGAGGACGCGCGAACGTTGGGTGGTGTTGTTAACGCACGCATGTGCAGTGGTTTTTCATCCGGTAGTCGCCGGCAGACCGGTGGATACTGCCTGTTCGTCGACGCGCCGTCGGGAACCCTGTGGATCGTCGATCATGTCGTGTCGGTCAGCGCAGCACGTGCGAAGAGTATCCAGAGCTTCCTTGTTCTTGTGGGCCATCGTCATCGCCCTGATAGCGGCCACAAGCGAAAATCAAAGTCCGTCTAAGGATGCAGGTGAGAGCGGCTGGCGCGCGCGCACAACTATCGCAACTATCCTCCACTGGCTACCTACTGAGCCAGCCCTCATATGTGTCCAACTCGAGTGTATTTGCCCCCGTTGGATTCTCCACCGTAATGTTCACTAATGTGTGAAATAGGGTAGAATGAGTTCTATATAGCCCGAAAGCAGTGCTTTGACCGGGGGAATTCTATTCAAGGAAAAAGTAAAGAGGAGAATATAGCGTTCTAAGCTATTTCCTGTTACGAACAAAATTAATTTGTTAATTACTATCGGCACAAAAATTGGAAGAGAGCATAATACGGGTGCATGAGCTTCTTTGGTAAGACGATACATGCCATCCTCTCCTGATTCAAGCGGGATCTCATAATCAACCAAGGAGATGGCGCGGATTTTAAAAGGAACAATGTTAATGCAGCTGCGTCGTGGAATTTTGGCGATTGTGCAGTGCTTTCCACTCTTAAGATGAGTACTGAGGGCTACAGTTCAGCTAACGCTAAGTCGCAGCACTTGAGAAGGCCCTGTGTGCTTATAATTAAAACATAGACGATTAAATGGGCAAGGGATACAGTATATCAGATATATCTGATGTTAGATAAAAACAACCCTCTAGAACCTTTCAAAAGTCTAGATTAGATTAGATTCACGAGGTTTGACTGCTAACTGCGACTGCGGAGTTAGCACAGGACAGGGAGGAGGAAGGAGGAAGAAACTTTACTGAGCAAAAATAAACTGTGGGGTGGCTTCCTAGTACGGAAGTCCACGGGCAATCCGGGCGCTGTCCATTCGGTCAACCAAGATAATCTGGTCGTCGAGGCTACAGCTGGATAACATGCTATCCCACTGCACGCGTGAAGGGTTGGAGAAGGGGGGGGGGGTGAGTTTGGGGTTTCAGTTGCACTCCCAGTTTGTCTAAAATGCACGAAAACACATTAAAACAAACACGTTCACAAACCCAGTTCAACTAAATCATCTATTCCCTACACAATACTCCCCGTAGTGTGCGTTTTGCGGCCTTTGCCCTGGGTGGGCGCGGACAGGATTATGATGATGATGATGATGACGGTGATGATGATGATGTTGTTGTTGTTGTTTGACACGCCGAAGCAACACCTGGGCTATAAGGCGCACCCTTTGTGGAAAACCGCGGCTTAACTTTGACCACCTGGGGTTCCTTAAAGTGCGTCGAAATCTCGAACCCATTTTTGCTTTTCGCCTCCATCAAAGCGGCCACCACGGCCAGAATCGCACCCATGTTCTTGGGCTCAGCGTTCCTTAGACACTGGGCCACCGCGGCGGGTCTTTCGAAATATCTCATTAAGGCCGCTAAAGAGGAATTTAGAGCATTTTATTCATTCTATATTCCGTATGTTCATTCCCCATAATAGTTAGAAGTGGTATGCCACCTCTAATGACTCACGCCTGGTCTTAATTCTGATCAATGCACTCAGACATCCACTGTTATGGGGAGCGAGGTCATGATTAGAAAATTTCAGACCATAGGCCTGTCTTTGGTCAGAACTTTGGCCTGTCTATCTGTCCACTAAACTACTTGCCACCGGCCGCGTATCTACTTCCTTCGCTGCAGACGAACTGCTGTCATGGCTCATACTGGAGCTTAATAGAATGCTTTGTTGGGCGAGTTGGTTCATGACTTCAAAAAATTAAAAAGAGCGCAATGGAGTATGGGAGAGAAACACAGTAGACTGGACTACTACTCGTCCAGTCTGCTGTGTTTCTCTGCCATACTCCATTGAGCTCTTTTTAATTTTTTGAAGTCATACTGGAGCTACTAGGTAAGAAGAGTAGCTTATCTAGTGACTCTAGCTCGTACAAGACCACATTACTCGTCACAAAGAAAGCCTCAAATACGTGTGAGGCAAAATGTAAATACACAACGGAGTGACAACGTTCTTTTTATTAAGGATACACGTTAGAATCGCTTTTGCGACCGCAAATAGAAAGCAAACAACGCGTTAGAAATTGTTTCGAGGAGAGGCGAGATAAAGGGAAATCCCTAAAACTGAATGTTTCGGATCGTGCTGTTCCAAGCACAACAAAAAAAAATTACACCATCTTCCCGTAGGGGAACCCTGAGTAGGTATGCGAAGCAGCCATGGGGTCGACTGAAGTTCCCATTAGTTTTCAGTTCGTCGTTTCCGTGACGTTCAGCCTTCGCGTGCCTTCGTTGTATAGTAGCTTCTTTGACGTAGCTTGAATGAGTCAAGGACATAAGGCGCGTTTCGTAGCACAATGCTCCCGTCTCGGTTGTTAGCGCAGTGGGAAGAGCGCAACGTACCTCCCGTTGCGGCCATAGAGTCGTGGGATCGAAACCGGGCGCCGCCTAACTATTCTTTCTTTATAGTGGACTGCGCTGAGGTCAGCCCAAACGTTGACGGGGCTGGAGAGACGCGCATGCGCAGTAGAGTGCGGACGGCGGACGCGACAACGAGGGAGGGAAGGACACAGCCCCGAGCATGAGATGCTTCGCATCTAAAAAAGAGAATGATACAGAGCAGGCGGTCGCACCAGATGGCACTCAAGCTTTGCGAAGCGCGTGTTGAAAATTAACTGAGCAAATCTCCATTGCATTCATAACGGGGGAGATTGGAGGGGGCGTTACGTGGCATGCGTGGTAAAGAACTATTGTATTTAGACAATATTGCCACGAAGCCAAAGACGACGCAGTTGTCTTGCAGGAAAACACGTTTATTGGAGCGAACTTGTGCTCCCCTAACTCATAAATTGCACAGGCGGCGAAGCAGCAGTCAACAAAGTGACGTGTGCAGGCGAGCGTCGGTGAATCGGAATGCCGCGGCGTCTGCTCTGCGGGAGTTCATCTGTAGGCGCGAGTGTTTCTCGGACCGTCGATTTCATTCCGGAACACTCTATAGATCAAGGATGATTATTCTAGACTTGAGCTTAGTTCGAAATGGTCTCCCTATCAAAGCAGATAACACGTGCGGCATAAAAATAAAGAATGGAACACGGGCTTCACTTGGCACACGGATAACGCAGATAACACAGCACGGCGCAGCCGGGCGGCAAAAACAAAACATAAACAAACCGAATGCACGGTTTGCGGAAATATTGTATTTATATTGTTGTATTTAGACTATTATTGTTAGACTATTATTTAGACTATTATTATTGCATTATTGTGTTTAGACTATTGTATTTATTGTGTTGTATTGCGCGAAGCAAGCAGATGCGGTACCAATTTTTTTTATATGCGAAGCCTATTTTGGCGAACCCCGGGCACGTTTTTGGCGTCGATTTCTTGGAGTCGTTTTTTTTCTAAAGCGAAAGCATTGGTGAACTCGCTATTGAAACGTTGACACGAGGTCCAGGCTCGACCGGTCCCTTTGAGCATTTTTGGGTGAAAATATTGTTTTACCGCGTTTTTTTTTTTTTTTCTGTCAAGCACATATTTATTCCCAATTAGAAGAACAGTGCGAGTGTCAGTTGTGCATTTATTTAGTGCCTCAAATATGCCTACTGTTTTCATTTTTCCTGAACAATGTTAAGTATAAAGTCTGTTTTGAGAGTCAGTGGTTAGGAAAGGTTTTCCCTATATAAACTTCTCGTTGAAGAATTCTTTTCACTTTTGGAGAGATGGCTGAATCGAGGAACAGACAGACAGACAGGTTTAAAACGGCGTAAAAGTAATTAAACCAGGAAAAAGCGCAACGAAAGCAAAAGAAGTTACGTTGGCGGCTCCAGGTACAACAAAAACGAAACAGAATAAAAAAAAAAAACTCCGGGAAGCTTGTACTCACGCGCAAGGCTTGAATGGCGAAGCTGTCGTAGGTGATCACTGACGGACACAAAGTTGAGTTTCAGTATCGTTGTGGTGTCGTGGTTGACGTCGACGGCATAGAATTTCAATGACCTTACGTTGAGCAAGGTCGTAGTGAGCTAGTCCTTTTTTGGTCGACGTTTTCGTACGCCACTCTGCAAGCGAGACTTATCGTCTCTAGCGGATGCTTTGCACGCCGAGCCTCTCGAAGCAGAGCGGCCTCTTTCTCGGCCGTGCGAACTGCCCGCGGCCGGGCCATATGTTGTCAATGATCGCCTACAGCAGCTTGGACAATCAAGTTGCGGCTCTTCTACGGTACAGAGCGCATGCGCGCCACGAGACGAGGATGAACGAACGAGAGGCGTACGCTATGGCGGGTCTTTTCTCGTGCTGAGCAAATGTTGCTATGATACGGCGAACGCTGGAGTTTTTTTTTTGTTTTTTGTTTTTTTTTGCCGATACTGGCCAATCTCCCTAAGTGGGCATGCTTAGCATTGTGAACATGCGCTCGAAGCACGCGTGCACTAGCGCGCGGCATTTCTTGGTATTTTTGACTGCAGACACCATGCACAAGCGATTTGCTCAACAGCTTCGTTTTTAAAAAGGACTCTGGATAGCGCTGTCGGCTCGAGCACCGCAAGAAGAAAAAAAGGAAAAAGAACAGCGTTTGGGTGGTTTGCACCACAGGATAAAACGGTGCTGATTAATGGGTACTTCGGGTTTCACTCACGACTAAGTTTCCTTTTACAGCCTCTTTCCGGAAATAAGTATTTTGAAGCCCCCACGTATTTAACCGGTTTAGCCCTGGCCAATCCCCCCTTGTGGGTACGCGCCAAAATATTTGAGGACATCATCATCATCATCATCAGGATAAAAACCGCCGCGGTGGCTTAGCGGCTAAAGCGTTGCGCTGTTGAGCACGAGGACTCGGGTTCACTCCCGGCTGCGGCGGCCGCTTTTCTCATAGAGGCGAAAAGCAAAAACGTCCGTGTGTTCAAGATTTCGGCGCACGTTAAAGGTCCCCGGGTGGTCAGAATTAATCCGGAGCCCTCCACTACGGCGCGCCCCATCGCCTGCGTTGCGTCGGCGCGTTAAACCGTACAATCAATCAATCGATCGATCAATCAATCAATCAACCACAATATAAAGTCCAAGCTGAGCTCGAAGGGTTTCATGGCATGCGTACGGATGGAAGAAAGGACAAATTTTTGCTGGAGTCTGCCCATTCTTTGATATTTAGAGATGAGAGAGAGAGAGAGAGTTGCTTTATTTGAAGAGAAAGCAAAAGTCGACTCAGCCGATAACTGCCTCTCGGGCTGAGGGCGCCTCAGTCAAGACGGAGTCTAGGAGGAGGATAGACAGAAAAAGAGGATAGAAAATGAGACGAAGAAAGATGGCGGTTTACAAGCCACGCAGCATGGACAGCACTGACAGCATCATAGCCGGTCCGAGAGTCCCGTGTCCTTTAAAAAGTCCAGCAGGGCACGAAACGCTTTTTCGCGATTTGAAGGGTGACATTCCGGGAACAATAGGTTTGAAGAGGTGCATGAAGGCAGTCCCCATTTCGCATACGACGCTGTAAACGGGCTTTACACGATCTCCAAGGATATTTTGGACTACTATGAAGACAGTGACGCCTCAGCCACCATCGTTTGGCTGACCTAGACTCAGGTCGGCGACTGGGCAATAAATTTTTTTTAACACGAAAGTGTTTTATGCCAGGATACACAAAGATTTGACTGACGTCATATTCGTCACGGAAATGACGCCAGTACAACGGAGCAAGCGGCCTGTAAAGGGTGCACCCCTGCATACCGGGTCTTCTTGCGGGGAAGCAACCTTTAGTTCTAAAGAGTACGTTATACGTTGGGTTGTTCGTTTTCGTCTTTTATATTTCAATACGAAAGTGTTTTATGCCGGTATCCACTAAGATTTCACTGACGTATATTCGTCACGGAAATGACGCCAGTGCACCTTTGCCGAAGCGACCTGCCAGCAGGACATCGCTCGCCAAGCACACCCACAAGACAGCCGCCGACCCGCAAATCCTGCTCATTTCACTGCAGATTTCGCTGCAAATTTCACTTTCGTGTTTCACCGATTCCTATGACAGAGTAACCCCAGTTTCTTTCTCTCTCTCTCTCTCTCTCTCTCGAGCGCTCCCACTGCTCGTGGCGACCAAGAGACTGAGACCTCGCTCCTCTCTTCTCTCTCTCTCTATCTATCATTTCATCTCTCTCTCTCTCTTCTCTCTCTCTCTCTTCTTCTCTCTCTTCTTTCTCCCTAACACGAGCCTGCCTGTCGATCCATCCCCCCTCCGGTTTTTTTCTTGGCAGAGGCGGAGGCGTCGTCCCCGCCCCACCGTCGCGTGAAGAGGACGCTGGAGCAGCTGTGCGGCAGCGAGCAGTTCGTGAACGCGCTGGCGCGCACCGTGATGGACGAGAGCCGCCCGCTGCTGGCCTCCACCGAGCCACTGGTGCTGGGCGACGGGCCCGAGTGGCGCGGCGTGCGGCTGCAGCGGGGCCGGCTCTGGGGCGCCTCGAGCATGCAGCTGAGGGAGCCCGTGTTGCTGCGCTGCGACCGCAGCCGCATGGCCGTCGCCATGCACGTGGCCCTGACCAACAGCGAGATCGCCTACGACTGGCAGGCCCCGGACAACATGCTCGGGTGAGCGCGGACCCAAAGGTTATGCTGTACTACACTCGGGAACAAGTTAAGAACGGCAATAGCTCATGTACGGTATCACTCCGCCTAAGCGACGGGCCCGGATGTTAACGGGCGCGCGCGCGCGTTTTGAAAGGAGATTGCTATGAAAGCGTGATATCGTCTGCCGTTTCTCACGTAGTTGGTTTCTCGTCGCTGCAGTATTTTACAAGCATAATATATTGAGTCCAAAAAATCGCGGACACAGCTCGTTCCTTGTTCAAAATATTCCCAGTAACGCACTACTTCCGCCCCGCGGAGTAACATTCGGCTGCGGTGATGGGGCGCAGCGACAACTTCCGTTGCCGTTCTTAAGTTGTACCCGGGTATACAAGAGAGAAAAAGGTGGCGTTCGGGACTGGTCGTCGGGGGTTCTTTTTGCGATGAGAATTTCTGCTGGGGAGCTTCTGTGGGGAGTCTACATGTGCGCGCATCCCTAACCCTTTGATGGCCAATGATGCTCAGGCGCAACAACTCAAACACTGTTTTTTTTTTTCTCGACATTTAACACTATCTGTGGACACACAAAGGTTCCGATATCTTCAAAAAATTAAAAAAAGAGGGAAGCACGTACTTCCGTGTCCTAAAAAAAAAGAGTCTTGTTTATGCATGTCAACTCGCATCGAAACCGGGGGCTCAATGGGCTGGTGGCAGGTAAGCGAAACTGTCCAACTTCGTTGTTAATACAAATGATACGATTACGAACTTTACGTTATTGTCTTGGCTTGAACCATAAATAATGCTGATCAAGGTAGCTATCTTGTTCCACTGATGTATAATCAGCCAGTTCCCGATGTGCCCAGGGGGTCATTGTGTCCGTCCCAGTGAACCAATTTTTTTTCTGACTACATATTTGTGACGTCGGAAGTTCTTTTAGATCATAAAAATGTTTTCACAATCAAAGGGCCAAGCTCCTGTTGTAAGCAGCGCCCCTGGAGGCCGCTGCTTACGATATGGCTTCACAAGTTTTGTTTCTAAATTTATTCTTATTTATGGCCCTAAATAGTCTTATTTTTCCATTTCATAGCATAAAACCCCTTAAATAACTCATGAGTTTTTTTGTTTTTGTTTTGTTTTTTTCGGTGCCGCTGGCTGCAACGGGAGTTCTCTGGGGAACGCCTGCGCTCCATACATTTTTTTTTTCTTCGCGAAAGGGGCCCACGCTCTCCATCGGTTTGCCCGCCGCACGACGCACCTCTACTAGTACACCGTATACCAATGCTCGATTCTGTAAGCTGTCTACCAGCCTACCAGCCGTACTTCTAATATAAGTCGCATGTATGGCAGCTAAAAAACAATGTATAGGCATGCGGCCTTTGAAGGGACCCTGCAACACTTCCGACAAACGCTTTCACCCTTTCCTTTGCGTCTGGAAGCACTGCGAAAGCTAGAGTTATCGCCAGCCCCGAGCGGCACTGCGTGATTTGCTCGTGTTTCTGCTTTGCGTTTGTGGCACTTTTTTTAAAGTGTCTATCGAATGCGTTCATTGCTGCAACTGATGGAAAGCTGGCCAATGTCCACTCCACCACTGCAATGGCGTTATCCGAGTGCTGGAAGAACGCCAAGACCGGGAAAGAGAGAAAGATCTTTTGAGCAAATTTCGCAGTTATCTGATGGGCATAGAGCAGCAATTTTTGGCTGAGGTACTTTGTGACCCCCTAATCTAAGCACTGGATGTGTTGGTTGACTACGTTCTGCAAGCATTTGCTATTAAAAAAAAAGTTGAAAAAAGTTTTGCAGGGTCCCTTTAAAATGGGCGCGTTAGATGATTGATTGATTGTAGGGTTTAACGCGCCGACGCAACGCAGGCGATGAGGCGCGCCGTAGTGGAGGGCTCCGGATTAATTTTGACCACCTGGGGATCTTTAACGTGCACCGAAATCTCGTACACACGGGCGTTTTTGCTTTTCGCCTCCATCAGAAAAGCGGCCGCCGCGGCCGGGAATCAAACCCGCGACCTCGTGCTCAGCAGCACAACGCCTTAGCCACTGAGCCACCGCGGCGGGTTGGGCGCGTTAGTCAATCCTGGCGCTGGAACGGTGCCGAACGCCTTTGGACACACAAGGGCGCGAAGCGCAGCTAATCGTTCAGCAAGATCAGTTTGAAACGGGACGTGACCCTCTCACGGCGCATGCTCCGTTTGGGCTGTTTAGCCGGTATTAGCGTCACTAAATAAGCTACGCTTAACAGTACCACCACTTGGTGCACCCGGAAGCGTATGGGTGGGGCCATTTTGTTTCTGGCTTGCAGTGTTGCCATCTCTCCCAATGCAACCACCACCGGTTGTGACAGGCAGAGTGTGGCCAGCCGCTGTCGCGTCCGCGCAGCAAAGAGAGAGAGAGAGAGAGAGAGAGAGAGAGAGAGAGGAGAGAGAGAGAGAGAGAGAGAGAGAGGAGAGAGAGAGAAGAGGACGCCCAGATACAAAATGGCTGCTCCCATATGTAAACAAATATCACGTGGTGCCGACCGACCAATGAAAATCCTGGCGGCATATAAGAATGAGAGAAAAGAGTGCCGATACTCTAAAAGACTTCATTTAGTGACGCTAGCCGGTATCATGCTTCTCATTCCTTTAACAGACTTTGGAAAGTCTCCTTTTAAAGCGAAGCTTTCAATGCCTCACTTGCGCCGTAGATCATAACACCAAATCGCACTGCAGGAAGGCCAATTTTACACAATAGGTTTCCACAAAGGCCAAACGAGGACGATGATGATGATGATGAAACGCGAAGCGCGCCAAGAAGAAAACGCTTCCCGTGGCCGGAATTGAACCCATGTTTCTCGCGTTACGATACCGGCGTCTATCGAAGGCGCCATTCCGACAAGGTCAAAGCAGTTTGGATTTTTAAAGACGATAGTCTTTCTTGGGCTACTTAAACCCAGAAATTTTGGTCTGTCTGTATGTCTGTCTGTCTGTAACTCGATCCAGCTACCCGGCCAAAGTAAAATTGATATTGCGCAATAGTCTTATATACTCAAAGCCAAATGTAAACGTCTAAGCCCGGTTTATATGTTCATACTTGTCAACTTTGTTGAACAAGATCAAGACATTACTCAAAGATAAGACAGGAAATTAGTACACAAGGGATATTTACAGTGTTCTTTTATTTAAAAAATTCATGGATGCTTGGTTTTTCGATAACAAATGATATTCTACATCTACTGCAGAAAACCGCCGCCTCCTGGCGGCTTAAAAAAAATCACGAGGCAACAGCAACGAAAGGTTCCACTAGCTTGGAACGCACGTGGAGCACGGCCACGCGGTTCCATAAACCATTGTAGTCGGCCGCCTCCATTCACGCGCGTCTCCGCCGTACTGCAGCGCTGGCATCGAGGAACCCGGCCTGTAGCAGTGGAACGCGGTAAATTCAAATCGCCTCGCGCAAACCTTTAGTGTGTTTACCTTGGGATGAGCGCGACGGTACAGGAACAGCATGAGAGGTGAGCGGGAAAGCAAAGAGGGGCATTTCGTTGGCAAATGTCTACAAAGGCTATCGTCTTTTGACGACATTTGCAACGAAAGGAGCAGATACGCGGCCAATTTTTTGACTGACTTCCACTCAGGTTGCATGGAAGAAAGATTCGTGTTTTAATCCGCTTTTTCATTAAAAAGGGGCTTTGACGTATTATCCATGGTTTCTGTTTCTTCGCAGCCACTCGGCTGACGCAGCAAGCTGTGTAAATTGGCTGCGATGGCATCTTCCAGCGGAAAAAGACCCGCGGAGGAAGCGATGACAGTATGCAGACGCGAAGCCACGTTCTTTGCCGTAGCGTGAACGTCCCAGTACTGTTGACGTAACTTCAGTAGGAAACCGACGCGACTGCGCATATGTACTGTCACTCTGACAGAACAGTCTATTGTCCCAAGAACTACAGTCAAACCCGAATATAACGAACCCGGATAGAGCGAATTATGCTATAAATCGAACAAAAATAAATCAGTTACGGAAATACACGTGAAACATATTCCTTATAACGAAGTTTACATCTGATCTATCGAACTGGGCGTGCCTAGAATGGCCGCCAAAATGCATGATCTGGGAGCGGCGATTGAGATGTTGATGGGTCGCGACCACTGAGCAAAGGCTGTGACTGAGACATTGCGCCTCGTATGGAGTGACATGACGCCCGACACTTTCCGGAACTGTTTACGACGGAACCCGCCCAGTCAGTGAGCCCGGACCAAGACGGCAGCTCGCCAACGTTCCAGATGCTGTGCCGAAAGGAGTGTCCTTCGAAGATTTCCTGAGTGTCGACGACGGCGTTGCCGTTACTGTAAGCCCCTCAGACGCGGGCACCATCAGCAGCACCGTCGTAATGCTGATGAAAAGCACCGAGGAGGCAGAGGATGCCGCGAGTGAAAGCCTTCCGACGCTTAAAGGAGCCATGAAGAGAAAACACAAGTTTGGTTCATTCAAAAGATTGTCTCGTTAGAATCATACTGACACCACTTTTAACGTAAACTTCGCTCAAATAAGCTACATAATTAGGAAAAACGGGAACGGTCATGCGACCCACCAGCTTATTTCCCGCAACAGAACCTATGTCGTCACATGAGCTAAGCTCTGCGATTGGCGGAGGCTGGCAGAAGCAGACGCAAATTAGGTAGAACTTACAAACTAGACGAACGAGCGATTTGCGCTTAAATTTAGGGCACATTCTTTCCAAAGCAATAAGAATGATGGGACAAACAGTGGAAGTTACGAAAGCACATGTAAACATAGAAGTACTGATGCGTTCTGCTGTTCGTACTGCGCACAGCATGCTTGTTTAGCTGCACAGCACTACGGGGCTTGGGGTTGTCTCAGACGACACTGGCCGATTGACGCAAGCAACGGTGTTTACGTGACCCCATTTGTCGAGCGAGCACTGTTTCAGGGAACGAATATTTTCTCCCAGAACAAAAACAAGCCAGGTTTAAATGCGGGCAAAAACAAACCAAACGCTTGCCATGGTATGGTGGCGCCATCTAGGTACGGAACGTAAAGAAACGCGGGAACAAACCAACACCGCTGTACAGCGTGGAGACAACCTTTGAACGGTCCCGTGCCGCCGCAATTGGGCCAACGGGCTCAACGCGTTATTCTTTTCGTTTCCAACGAGACCTAGCAACGCGAAACAGACAATATGATTCAAATTCTTCAGTAAAACCCCGTTGCGGCGATAATTTTTGCGCGGTTTTGACACAATGACTTGCTTCGGCGGCGAGCGAGCAACCGAAAATGGCGGCGCCAGCGTATACGTGTCTCTACCCTGTACGGCGGATGCGTGAATGAAGGTACTCTAGGCTGCAGAGCGGTCGGTTCCCGTGATGTCACTTGGGACCACGAAAACGCACGATTGAGCGGGAAAATCAAAATTTTAACCTAAATTGTTTAATTTCTCTTTGAATAAAGCACCGTTTGTATCCGGACAAGCGCTGGGGGCACTATAAAACACGAAATCTTTCGAATAAAACCAACTTGCATTTTCTCTTCATGGCGGGAGTCCATGTCCTCCGCCAAGATTTACACGGACTCGAACTGGTGCAAACAATGTCTCGTGTGAAAAATGCTGTGCTAGTTGACGCTGCCAAAACGAAAGGGAAAACAAAAATCACCGCTTTTTTTTTTAAGTAGGCAGTTCAGGCGTTGAGGCAGAGAGTAGTTTTGTTATTTGCAATAAATAGATTGTTTTGTGTATGGTAATGACATACTTTATTTTGTTCGTTTCCGCATGCGGCGATGGCAAGAGGATTCCCGCGTATTGCGAACTCGTAACAATAAACACGTTATAGGCGGGTTCGGCAATATCGAACTAATTGTGGCGCATATTGCAGTTCGCTATAACCGGGTTTGACTATACGTACTAAACAAGGCGGTATAGTTTCACTGTTACGACATAACTTTCATCGACGCAACTGTGCGTTAGTCACATCCGCGGCCAATTATGGACAATCACTTTCAAGGTAGTGGAACTAAGGGGTTTCAGCAATTAGTTCGATTCACATTACTTCGCTGTCCATGCGACTGCGACATGCGTTATGGTGCTGGAGCCGATTTCACCGCAATAGACTTCTTGTGTCATGGAGCTGAAACTGCGCTAGCGGCCAGAGAGAGAGAGAGAGAGAGAGAGAGAGGGGAGAGAAGCTATTTAAGGTATATTGAAGAGGTTCGGGAAGCAATACGCTCGAGGTCACGAAGAGAAAAAAAGTCTCAAGCGATCTCCACTAACGCGACACGTGGGGAGGGGCAAAGCATGCAGTGTAAAAGTGCATTCTTGGCGCCTTGGCGTTTTTGCCAACGGAGACGAAACAGTTGGGGGTTAGAGGTATACAGCTTTGCTGTAAAAGTCTCGTCTCTTTGAAGCACGAGGCTCTCTAGCGCGAGGCGTACACGAGTGTCCCGGTGTGTTTTTAGTACGCGTTACGAAGCACTACAGCGCGAGGCGTAAACGAGTGTCCCGGTGTTGTTTAAGTACGCGTTGCGTTCTAGCGCGAGGCGTAAGCGAGTTTCGCGGTGTTTTAGTACCGTGACTACATGAGATGAACGATGATTACGACGACGACGACAGGAGACGCCAACAGCCCCAGCCCCTAAGGGGCTTCGCCCCTAAAAAATCATGTCTAACGATGACGATGGTTGAACGCGAAGCTTTCTCGTGAAGCATGGATTCTTTGGTTGGGCTACCCCACACAGCGACTATGCATGTGCTACTCTTATAGAATTCCCGCAGCAACTGTGTGGTGTGCACTCCGTAGGTCTAAGGTTTGGGTTTTATGGTGTACGGCGCGAATCCGTACCTGCCGCTCGACGTTCAGTGAGCGAGTGGGGTTAGGGGTTAACAAGATGTGACGTTAGGCCTCATGACCTAAACCTCAAAATGGGAAATTAGGCCTAACGCCTTGTGGCTAACGGCTTTACGGCACGCAGAGCAACGCCATTCTTCTTGTGATTGCTTCCTTGGTTGGCGTCTGAGTTTTCTACACCGCTTCGACCAACGTTTATAGAACCAAGGTCAGTTTTAAAACTCTCCGCCTCCGCCATACCACCAATACGGCGCCTAACCGAAACACAGCGCCAGGTGGCGTCACCGTCGCAACCGGCTCCCTGCAGCCGCTGGGAACGCACGAACGAAAGCAGCGCGGGTCGCAGCTGTACTGCCATCGCGAGCGTAATCACGCAATACACCGATCATCGTGGTTATAAACTTTTATTTACGTTTGTAAGTAGTAAGTCTAGCCACATGTCACCGAAGCTACGGCGCTCAATCGGCGGCAACAATAGCGAAGTGGCCGCTTGCATTTGCAAGGCTGCGGTTTGGTGGCTGCACTTCCGCATTCGTTTGGAGCATTGTCTGCCGTTTCACAATAGATAATTTACGTTTCTTACTGAGACTGCTGCATACTCAACAACCTAGGCAGGATATGTGGCTGGTGCATAATGTGGAGAGCTTGAGAAATAAATGAAGGCTGGCAAATATTGTCATTATTTCCTTAAAAAGCTTTATAGGTTGAAAGAAAAAACCGAATGAGTGGATATGTTTTTTTTTATTTACAAGGTAACGAGATATTGTTACGGCATAGTCTTTTTTTGCGAAAAATAGGCTGTCAAGTACCAGCGTCGCGTGTTGGATGGGGCCGAGAAGGGAATAAAGGTGTACACGATAATCGCAGTGCGCCCGGCACAAGCACTATCTCTATATCTCAGTTGCATTGACTATACCGCTCTGAAAATAGTGCCAATACAGCTATTATAATCTCGTCTACTTTGTGTCATTCCCTCGTGTCGGTAAATGAGATTAGAGTAACTGTATTTACGCTATTAAAAGAGCTTCTAGGCATTCCAGCGGAGACAGCAGCTGGCCGAGATACTGTTCATGTTCATGCTAGATACTTCTTCCCCGATTGTCACAAACTTTTAAACGAAAAAATGCTTTCCCTCTAGTTTTGGATTTAAACAAAAAAAAACGCGACGTAACTTAGATTGTAATCTCTGCCAACAATCTTTCGCCAGCTCGCCAATGAAACACGAACTCCTTCCATGTCTCTCAACGAAGATTTACTGCTCGCTGCTGGCACGTCTAAATTTCCAGCACTTCCTCCGGCTAAAGCGTTAGCGCTCGTTTTGGCTTTCTGTGCAGACGAGGTCTGTGCAACAATCTGGTCTTGGCATGGCAATTTCGTTCTTTTTGCCGGCGGTTTGGATAGGTAAGGAAGCAGGTTTCGAAATATTTTCGGGACAGCTCCTTCGACGAGGCTCCACTTCCCTCTCTCAGTTTCTACTTTTTCACCGTTAGTGAAGCGCGTGTAGGTCTTTGGTGTGCCCACGTACAAGGTAAAAACGCACGGCGCACACGCGCGATTTGGCTGAGAGCTAGTTTCGGTCGAAACACGCATTGGCACGTACGGTACCATGCTACACGGAGGCCGGGATAACTTGAAGCGCGAGAAAAGCGCCTTTGGGTTTGGTTTCCACTGTAACCGCGCCCGTGCAACCAGGGACACAACACACCGGCATGGTGATTGCCTGACCATCTACAGCCGGAGCTCGCGCGCGCGCACACACGCACACGCACACAGCCACGCACGCACGCACGCACGCACGCGCGCACACACACACACCCGCACACGCACACACACACACACACACACACACACACACACACACACACACACACACACACACACACACACACACACACACACACACACACACACACACACACACACACGCACGCTCACACGCGCAGCCACGCGTACAAACAAAGAAAAAAAGAGCATTACAGGAACATAGCTGACGTAAGTCGCTGGCCGCAAAACCGCAGGTGTATCCCTCAGAACCTATTGACCTCAGCGATCCGGTGCTCCGCGCGGGAGCCGGGTGCGACTGCAGCGCCATCAATGCAGCTGGGTGCGGCGGCGCCGGAAAACACTTCGAAGTTTTACAACTGACCTTGGTTCTATTAACGTTGGCTTCGACCATGTCCAAATAGAGCAATTGGATAGAGAGAGAGAGAGAGAGAGAGAGAGAGAGAGAGAGAGAGAGAGAGAGAGAGAGAGAGAGAGAGAGAGAGTAAAATTTTTATAAGCAAAAAAAATTCATGCAGGGCGTATTGGCGTACAACGGCATCAGTGAGGACATAAAAGTTTCGCTCTAAAATTTCTTTATGCGCATGCCGAGGCCCGGCGCTCAGAGAGGCAGGCTACGGGTCCTTGAGCCGATAAAGGCCGGAAGAAAAAAAATTACGCCCACCTCCCCTCGCGGAAACCCTGGTGTGATGCGACGCTGAGGGGGGGTTCAAGCGCATGCGGAGAGCAAGCGTCGACCGAAAGGCCGCCGGAGAGCGGCGCACCGGTTATATGCGCAGCGCGCCCGAAGGAGAGGAGACCGCGGAGAGAGAGAGTACTGCACATGTGCAGCACCGCGCGCAGCGCCACCCACCGGCGGAGTGAGAGCGCGCTGGGCCGCACACCCGCAGATGTTGAGAGAGAGAGTGTTCGCTCTCACCTGGGCACGCGCCGGCGCCAGTGCGTCTGCCGCGGCTATGACGCAACACAATCCACTTTAATCCAAGCCAAGCCAAGCCAATCAAATCCAATCCAATGCCCCTCGCGAGAGAGTGTTTGCTATCGGAGAGGAGAGGGGGAGAGTGGAGGATAGACGCAGCCTTGCGGACAACAACGGACGCACGCAGGAGCCTTGCGGACAACAACAGACGCACGCAGGAAGGACAGGGCCACCGACAAGAGATGCTCTCACCGTCGCATCTAATATGCATGCCACGAGGTAGTGAAACGAGCCAGTTAGTCCACGAGTGGGTTGGCCAGTGCCCCCTTTTGGGTACGTGTGAAATTAAAAATGGGGGCACTATCATCCTCATCATAATCATGATAAAGTGGGGCCGAAAATTCTGGTACGTACAGCCGCCGCTTCTCGGCAGCTAGACAGGCGCTCTCGAAGGAGCCGATTGAGTGTATGGGGTTGACTTTTTCGGTCCCACTTATCGTATATTTTGGGGCAACAGATTTGCATTAATTGTATTCAAGCCTATCTTTCTGCTACAGGTCGCTTGCATTGCTAGAGAATCCATAATTATTAGGCCATTCCGGTTTTCATCACAGTGAACTTTTATTTGACGGCCTTCTTTTTTTCCTGGAAAATAAATTAGTCCAATCATAGCACAATCAGTGTTTTAGCCCTGGCCAGTCCCCCCTCCACCCCCTGCGGTTATGATCCAACATTAAGAGCATCATCATCATCATCATTATCCTCACATACAGAGACATTGTGGATCGGAGCGTAGCCTAAGCGCTGCCTTAAACACTGCAGACCGGTATTCTGAGCGATTTGGACGATCTCGAAGTCCGTGAAGACTTCAGATGTAGCGGCTGAAAACGCAAGGCAGCCACGGTCCCTTCTGACCTAACAGCGAGGTCTTTTCTCGCAGTTCCCGCGGCATGGTGAGCCTGTTCGCCCGGGAGATGTCGCTCAAGACGGCAGTGACGATGCCGCGACAGCTGGGCTCCCGCTCTCCCGTGCAAGTCATGGCGCTGCGCATCACCGAACTCCGCGGCGCCGACGTGAACGTCACGGGGCCGTGGCCGCTGGCGCCGATCCTGGCGGCCACCGCCAACCTCCTGCTCAAGACGTTCCCGGACCAGGCGAGGGCGCTCATGTCCAGTCCCGCTCCGAGATGGCGTCCAGCAATACCTGGACGAACTGCTCACCTAACTGGGCACTCACGGCACGATGGTGGTGATCGGCGCTGATGCGTGGTTCGCTGAAATTTGCTGATCGGGGCCCCTGGACTCTTTGGAAGCACGCAGCACGCTACAATGCCTTCAGAAAACTTTAAGAAGCAAGAAATGTCCGTTCATTTAAATATCGAAACATATCGAAATTGGAATTAAACCGAACGTAAAATAATTACTAGATCCAGGGACGAAACTTAAACTCGGAAACCTCAGAGACACATTTCTTGTAGGTAAAAGCTTTTTGAAGCTACGGAAACGTATAGCATTCAAGTCACCGATACAAAGAGTAGCGAATCATGCATCCTCTTAGACTCACATTGCCAGCATCACTCAAGTATGCTAGTTCTCCTCATTTGGATCCTTGAAAAATGTGCGTTTTTGTTTCTGCCAGCGTTTCATAGGCTGCGAAAGTGATACAACGCAGAATAAAAAAGTTCTACGCTTCAATTTTTGAATGTTCTGTATGCATACACTTTCGTTTAAACAGATAGCGCCTCACGACTTCGAACACGTGCGCGTTTCGATTTCCGGCAAACTGCCACGGTGGGTTACGAAGCATGGCGTTATAGCAAAATGTGGGGAGGTCACGGGGAAACGCATGCGAGGCAATCGATTCCACCGATAATAATAGGCAACCTGAAAATAAGGGACGAATCGGCATCTGTGAGACGAACCTTCGCGACAGGTATAGGGCAAATTTTACTAGTAGAAAATTTTAATATTTCGTTTCTTAGAACCCCTACCAAGCGCGTAAAAAGAAAAAAAAAACTTACAAATATGATGTATTTACAAGGCATGTCTTGTATGAATCATCGAACCCGTTCACATGCTCTAGCGGCTCTGCAGCCGTAAATTTGTATGGACCCAATTGAACGGGTACCAACCGCTAAGAAAAAGAGTGTAGCTGTTTTATCCAATTTCTGCACCCAAACTGAGTTTACGTTCCTTTTTACGTTGTCCTTACTGTCGAGTGAGAATTTGAAAAGTGGCTGACACAATAAAGGACGCCAAAGTAGGCGAAGACTCTGAACGAACGCCGGTTCTCACCGACCTTCGCGCCACCTCATCCCGCCCTTCTCCGGAAGTTGGAAGACAGGTTAAGCACTGGCAGCAGAATTTTCTTTTGACTCCAAAGACGTGTTCTCTCTCCACTCTCTGACACACCAGGCCTTCAGACTCGCACGAGTCGTCGCACGGGGGCACACACGTCTTGGAGAGAGACACCACCCAACGCACACTGCCGAACAACAATCGGACCGAGTCAGGCCGTGAACATCCCGTAGACGTTGAGATTGGCCGTGGGGCAACTGACAGGGTCCAGCGGAGAAAGTCTGGGGCACCGATCGCCCAGGGGCTTCCCGGGCTCGTACAGGTAGTGATAGTAGTCAGTCCCACCCATGCGGCCTGGTAGCTTGTCGCGGTCGACGTACCGGCCGATGTCTCTCGCCGTTACGAAGCGTATCCTCTCCAGGGCTTCGACGGGCATGAGACCCTTGCACAGCTTCCACAAGGCCTGCACCAGGCGCGGCGGCTCCCAGAGCAGCACGAAGCCGAGCGAGCGCGGGTAGTAGCAGCGGAACAGGGCCATCAGGTAGCGTCCAAGTTCCAGTTGGTGTCGGTCTCCGCCGGCGCAGTCTACCAGCAGGGTGATGCGACTGGCGTTCTGGCGCCGCATCAGTGTCTCCACGAAGAAGACCAGCGTGCGGCGAACGTCCGCCAGCGGCAGGTCCCGTATCTGCTTGGGCCGCAGCAGGAGGATGTGGTTGCCGTAGCGGTCCAGGTTGAAGGGGTACACGAAGGCCGCCCGGAAGCACGCCTTGGGCAGGCTGGACTCGGTGAGCTCGTGCAGGCGTGCCTGGGCGCGCCACTTGAGCGCGGCGTCTGCCATGCGCACGGCGCGTTCCAGGTCCAGCCGGTTGTGGACGATGAAGCGCCAGCAGTACTCGTCGCTGTCGGTGATCCGCTGCCGGTCGCTGGGGTGGTACAGGCTGGTGTCGCGGCCGCTGAAGAGGCGCGTCCGGAAGGCCTTCATGTGTTCGCTGGTGATGTAGTAGCGGCTCTCGCCGAAAACGTCCGGGTACGGCTGCGGAGCCATGGCGGAGCTGCTGGCGTCGGCGCCGCCCAAGGCGCTGCTGCCAGCACCCTGCCGGCAGGCGGCGCACGTGTCGCTGCTGGCGCGACAAACTTCGTCTTCCTTGTTCGCCTCGTCTGGCTTGCGATGTCGAAGTCAAGTCGAACCGCCAATGATGGTGATGATTACTGGACAACTTTATTTTGTACAAAACTAAGAAAAGGAGGCCGGGGAGTGGGAGATCGCAGGAACGCCTCTCCTCCTCAGACGATGGCCCTCAATTGAGCGTAGGCGGCGTCCGAGGACTAGTTGGACAAGAGCTTTTTGGAAGTCGTAAACCTAGCTAAAGTTCGGCTTTAGTAACACGTGGGACTTGATTACTACTATCATCATTGTATCTTGGGACTGTTCAGCGCAGTGCGGCGGTCTTGCTTTGTAGTTGCGAGTTTTCGGTGCACCTTAAGCAAATTCATGCTGTTTTAAAGCCAGTCCACAGCTCCCCGCTCCCACGTGGCTCATGGCCCAGGCGAGGAGTTAAACCCAAATTTCGAAATTGGACTAGTTGGTATTGATGCATGATATACATAGTACAACGGAAACACAAGAAAACCCGTGAAAGAAACGGACATGCTCTTACTTGCCTGACTTTAAGCCAACGTGCAAGGATGATGACGATGATTCCCTCAATGAAAATTGCATGTACCCACGAAAAGGCAAGGAGGGGGGGGGGGGGGGGGAGGACATCTGCAACTCCCACGATTTCTTTTTGAAGTCCTAATTTGCGCAGCACAAAACACTGTTCCCACAGGGCCTTCAACCTCTTTCGCAATCCGCATAGCTGGGGCTCCATGTGTGTGGTGGCTTGCACATGACAGCTGAGAATTTTAGTTTGATGCTTTTGGCCTGTTGTGTTCTTGAGTTTATGTTGCCTCCTGTGTAAACACAACACAATACCTACAGGAGAAATTGACATGCAGAAAATAGTCATTTATGATGATGTCATTTAGTGGTTGCAAATTTGTAACGAGGGAAGTACTTCTGTTTGTACATGCATGCCTGCACGGGCGTACTAGCTTTCAAGTTGTTTTTGCTTGTCCCCGCATTTTCTCATTTTAACCAGTGCATATTCGCCATTTATTTAGTCAATGCTTTGTAATGTCAACTGAGCTCAGATGCACTGTTGCAAGCCATCCTGTCCTGGTCGTGCTCCACTCTACCCAAGGCACCATCTTGTCCAGATTCGGGCGATGGAGATAATAAAGTGTTAGTGTTGCCATGGTTGCCAGACTAAATTTTAATTCCTCCAAAGACCTTTGTATTGTGGTATTCGTTAAAAATTTTAGGGGTCAATTTTTTCCCTTTGGAAACTGGAAACGGCCACAGACAGGGCCGATGCGCCACGGACATGGCAATACCCCCATCCCGCAAACCCCGACGTAACGATGAGGGCGCACTCACACGGTTGCAGGAGGAGAAGAGGGGTGCCTGATCTGGGGGCCGTGCGCACAACGTCGCCTAGCAACAGACGCTTGGCCACAGACATGCGGAGCGGCTAAAAGGAGGAAAGAAATCCTTGGGTCACGTGATCAAAACGTGACGTCACTGGGCTTGTTTTTGAGCGCCTAGGGACAACGCCGAAGTAGGCGCAGCATTTCCCTGGGTCCCCCGAGTGAACGATTTGAGTACCCAGCGTGTGTTTGTGTTGATTGCTGCCAACAGTGCCAAGTGAAGCTGCAGATGCGTGAATATACCGTGAATGCTAGTATTGGTGCGATCTCCGTATCCGACATACCTACTACGACATTTCAAGAGAGACTTGCAGCCTGAGCCATCGCCTCCTGTACCTGAGCTCAGCGTAGATCAGCCATGCCGGTCTCCGGCGTTTGCAGTCACAGACATGGAAGAGCGGAAAAGAGGGCATCGATGCGCTCATTTTCCCAGCAAGGTCAGTAACATCGCTATTTTATGTTTGTTGTAGTTTTTGTGTTTATACCACTGTACTGTGTACCCTAAAGCTGCGTGAATTTTGCTTACGTGGCCGCCTAGCTCGGCCTCCTAGCTGTATTGTGATGTTAACGATTTTTGTATAATCTTGAATCAAATTTAGCGTGCGCTGCATACTTGGGCGAGGAACAGACACAATGGAAAACGACAAACCAGACGTTGGCGCGCAAACCAACACCTGCTTCGTGTATCCAACGTAGTGGGGTGTTCTTTTCCCCTCCCTGTTTCTCGCCCAGTATGCAGCACACGCTCAATTCAAATTACGATGCTGTGTCCCCAAACACTCCGGCCGCAGTTTCAAGCGTTTCATTTTTCCTTTTGTGTAGGAGCCCATAACATTGCTCAAGTTTGATCGAGCCAGTGGCGTGTACTCCCCGAAGCGCTGTCCTGGATGTGTGAGGTGCAGTGCCTCGATCGTAAGTATGCGTGTGTTTGATAGCGTTAATCTCGCGAGTATGCCGTGTGCACGCATCAACGTTCTAGCTCTTCGGGCAGTTAAGTTGCGTTGCGGGAGATGAATGGAAAACGTCGCTTCTGTACAGAGAACGTAAGGATATCGCGGCCAAAGGGAAAAACAAAAGCGTGAAATCGTGAGCCAAAAAGACGGAAGAGGGAGAGAGAAAGGATAGACCAAATGTCAGCGGCAGAATCAGATCGTCCAAGGGGCTGTGAAGGTTAAGCGGCATTTTGGGCCCTTTATGAGGAGGCACCAGGAGCAACTGTCAGTAACGTGTACATTGAAGGTGAATGGAAGAAGCTGCATATGGGACAAATAGGATGTGGCAGGGCATAAAGCCACTGAAAATTTGAAAGCACACAAATAACGCGTACAGGCAGGAGGGACACACCACAGCCTCGTCAAACAAAGGGTGGCACCCACACTTTTTATCATGTCAGGAAGATTTGCACCCGTTGATTTCGTTGCCGTAAACAAGTGCTCTCCAAGATGGACGCTTAGACGGCGTCCTGTCTGGCCCACATACACGGACTTACATGACAACGGAATTCTGTAAACCATGCCAATCGTACAATGAACTAAAGGCTGCGCAAGGTTAACACTGCACTCGTTCCTCCCTTTACTTCAACAATCCTTGTTATTAACAATGCGGCAGAGATTGCCCACTTCTGCTTTTGCAGAAAACACAAAACAATGTGCTGTATGTGTGTTCTTTTTCTTGTAGTCGGTTGTCCTGTGTGGTCTTATTCCACGTCGCCATCTTTTACGCATTTTGTTTTTCAAAGATGTATTATTAGCCTACCCAACTTTCAGTTGTGCTGACACAGCATTTAATCCTGTTCCTGCAGCATCTGCATAGGAGGGCTTCCAGTGGAAAAAAAAAGTGCTTGGACTTGGCCCCTCGATGTTGGTGCGGGGCCCTGGAGGGCAAGCCTTGGGTCACCCACCTTTCTGGGTACCCATGGAAAGCAGGTGAATGCCTAAAGGGTCTTTGTGGTACACTCAAAAATTAGCCGCAGACAACTGTGTCTGCTCGCAGACCACCTGGTAGTATGACAACCAAATATGTAGCTGTGCCTGTTACTGACGGGAAGACTTAACAAAAATTCCCCCGCATTCCCCGGGGAAAAAACAATGCACGGTTGTCGGCCCTTGGGCCTTGCGCTCGGCCCCGCAGCCACCGCCTCGCCGCCTTCTCTTCCATTTATCGGGTTTGTGTATCACGTGTACAACGCAGTTATCAAGCCGCTATAACCCCCTAGTCGCCAACGCACCCTGACATAGTTGAGTGCGTTAAAGATATAAGGCGCGTTCTGACAGATATCAGGTCCGGTGGCTTATTCGGTAAGCGTCGGGCTGCGGCCCGCAAAGTCCTCGGATCGAAACCTGGCGCCGGATGCTGTTTCCTTAAATATAGAGGAGCACTGCGGACGCCGACCCCGGCTGGTGGTTGGGGTCGCTTATAAAGAGCATTCGCTCTTAAAAATCAACTGCCCATCTGTTGAAACGACAAAAATGGGGGATGTGAAGCTTTCCGAAACCAAGTCCAACACCAAATTAACCAGCCCAGTACTGAACACCTGTTTCTTATGGGACGGTCTGCTGCACTGCAGTTGTGCTCTCTAGAGCTTTACTGATGCAGGCAATCCATGACCTTCCGTAGTGTACAACCATTGTCGTTAGATGGAGGTGTACATTTCCTGTGTAATTTTCCACTTCTATGCAAATCCAGATTGCTTCGACTGTGCTGGAATGACGCAATGGGATAGATGTCAGCTTCATAACATGAGGGACCCAGGTTCAATTCAGATCACGGGAAGCGTTCACTTCACCCACGATCGTCATCATTAGAAAAAGTTGGCTTTCTGCAGTGCATTTTGGGTGGACTACAGACACATCAGCGAGAGGCGGGAAAGGCTTCACTTTATTTAAATGAAACTGTACCAAGTACAGTATGTGCGTGAAGCTTAAGCATTGTACATGAGCCAAGCCAGGGAGGAGTGGTTATAGGTTAAATCCTTGTAAAGAAAGTTCACAAAAAGTTCAATGTGAATCACTGAGCTTGCAAACTTGTCAAATCTAAACTTGACACTTTATTGTACCAGTCTTTCATGCTCAGCTGAGGAATGGTGGACAGATGGGGGCAACAACTGGCAGAAAGGGTCATTAGCTTGCAGTTCATTTGTCTATGTAAATATTCTAAAAAAGTACTGGTATGAAATTCTCGTGTTACATTTTTCCCATTTCTATGGGTGCCTACCAGCCCAGGAATCATAGATTGGAACATTAGATAGTCAACCTCAGTATATATAATTATTTTGAGCCTTGTTTATTCGTGTCAGTTTTGGCTTGGACAAACGAACACCAAGGCGGCCGCCATGAGAGAATGGCACTCTTGATGTCGCTGTTCTCATTGCATCATGGTCAGACTAGATGCGTGCCCTAGAGTGGCCCAAGCTGGCCATGGCCGCACACGTCTGGGCCACACGATATCAGTCCCAAAACTGTGACATGATTCACAAGGCAGTGCAGCGTGCACCATCAGCAGCCAGTGTGTTGGCTAAGTCACTGGAGCCCTAATGTCGGCAGTTTGGGGCGAACTGCATGGCGAGGCACTCCACGTATCTTGCTTATGCCAGTGTCGAAAGGGTATTCATTCGGAGCTTTCTTGTGCATGCAAAAATTAAAATTGATTTAAAATATGTTATACTGAATGGTTGCTACTAAAATCTGCAGCTACAAAGGAAACTTTTTGCATAGTTATCTCAGCTTTGATATTTCAAGTACTCCTTTAAGTAGAGCCTAATCATGCTATGAACGTTTAATAGTGGTGCTACTCCTTTAAGGTATTTTTTACTTGTTTTAAGCTGACTTGTTTTTAGTTTGGAGTTAAGAGAGACCGTAACATTCTGGCCGCCCAGCCGCCCATTTCTGGCCATTAGTATTTCTGAGTTGTTCTTCAAAACAGTTTTTGCTCGGCACTTCTCTGAAATGTCGAGGACACCTAACTGAACTTAGTCGTGATTAATGCATTATCGTGCAAAGGTGAAGCAATCTCCACCCTTGCGCTCACCTGGTAGAGCATCATCCTTACATCACAAAAAAAGCTTTGTTTTGCCAAATCTTTGCCACTTCATACCACTATAGAATTTGCTGCCAACATAGGGGTGCTCTCCAGCTGAATCAGCCTTAGGTGTCACAGGAGTGAGAGTAAGAACTTTAAAATAATGTTAGAAATAAGCACAATACAATAGCTTTCTATTTTGTAACTGTTAACAGGTCGACCAACCTCATTGCGACTGTAGGATGTGACTTGTTCGTAGAAGGGCAAAATCAGAAAAACAGAGACGAGCAAGTAAGTCATTGTTGTACAACAGCTTCTGCGACACCTAAGTTAAAGGAGCCATGAAGAGAAAATGCAAGTTGGTTTTATTCGAAAGATTTCGTGTTTTATAGTGCCCCCAGCGCTTGTCCGGATACAAACGGTGCTTTATTCACTGAGAAATTTAAAAAATTTAGGTTTAAAAATTTTTATTTTCCCGCTCAATCGTGCGTTTTCGTGGTCCCAAGTGACATCACAGGAACCGACCGCTCTGCAGCCTAGAGTACCTTGATTCACGCATCCGCCGTACAGGGTAGAGACACGTATACGCTGGCGCCGCCATTTTCGGTTGCTCGCTCGCCGCCGAAGCAAGTCATTGTGTCAAAACCGCGCTAAAATTATCGCCGCAACGCGGTTTACTGAAGAAGTTTGAATCATATTGTCTGTTTCGCGTTGCTAGGTCTCGTGGGAAACGAGAAGAATAACGCGTTGAGCCCGTTGGCCCAATTGCGGCGGGACGGGACCGTTCAAAGGTTATCTCCACCCTGTACAGCGGTGTTGGTTTGTTCCCGCGTTTTTTTACGTTCCGTAACCTAGATGGCGCCACCATACCGTGGCAAGCGTTTGGTTTGTGTTTGCCCGCATTTAAACCTGGCTTGTTTTTGTTCTGGGAGAAAATATTCGTTCCCTGAAACAGTGCTCGCTCGACAAATGGGGTCACGTAAAACACCGTTGCTTGCGTCAATCGGCCAGTGTCGTCTGAGACAGCCCCAAGCCCCATAGTGCTGTGCTGCTAAACCAAGCATGCTGTGCGCAGTACGAACAGCAGAATGCATCAGTACTTCTATGTTTACATGTGCTTTCATAATTTCCACTGTTTGTCCCATCATTCTTATTGCTTTGTAAAGAATGTGCCCTAAATTTAAGCGCAAATCGCTCGTTCGTCTAGTTTTTAATTACAGCTCTACCTAATTTGTGTCTGCTTCTGCCAGCCTCCGCCAATCGCAGAGCTTAGCTCATGTGACATCATAGGTTCTGTTGCGGGGGAAAGAGCTGGTGGGTCGCATGACCATTCCCGTTTTTCGTAATTATGTAGCTTATTTGAGCGAAGTTTACGTTAAAAGTGGTGTCAGTATGATTCTAACGAGACAATCTTTTGAATGAACCAAACTTGTGTTTTCTCTTCATGGCTCCTTTAAGCTGTCTGCAATTTACGTGCAAATAAAATTGTTTTCAAGATGCTTACAGTTTTTTTGCCTGGTTCAAAGAGACTGGATAGTACAAAATTTTGAAAAAAGCTGGAGTTGGCCGTGTTTTTATTTGTATTAGGAAATGTGTGGAAATGTGCCATTTTATTATTTATTTTATAAATTTTTAACTGCTACAGGAACGTTAATTTGTAGATGTAGCACCATGTATTTGGTGTTCTATGTTTATTTATTCAAGATACCCTTATGGCCCCACTGACATTAATGAGGGGTGTGGTACCTGAGCAGATTAAACGAAGAATAATAACATAAGAGAATTCTGCCACGTGCGTACAAGAAAAAAAAAAAGGAAAAAAGATACAGCAGAAACGTCAGTGTCCACACGCATACTAAAAACATACACGCAAGCAACACAATAATAGTGTACTGTGTTTAAGCTGTTTGTTCATTTGAATTGTGAATGGGAGGCTCCTAAGGAAATATATGTAGTGCTTGACCAGTTTTCAAAATGCTATTTCTTTTTTACTTTTCAGTGACAGGGGTCTCAACAAGCATCTGGATGCACCTACAATGTTTGTGCTGAGCACCTCTGATATGTCGTCTTCTATGGCCGTGAAACTGGGAATAAATAAAACTAAAAACTGTCTCCTTCATTTGGTATATTCCTTTTACATTGTTCAGGAACGTGGAAATAACATGGAGGACAATACCCAAGCACTTGCACGTCATCGTCCCCTGGTCACTTATTGGTATTTATGCTGCAGTTTAAACGAACTGCCAGGTAGCCAACATTCACAACCAATTCAAGTAGTAGGAGTGCCCATGCTACATCGGAGGACATTATTTTTTTTAGGGACCACTGGATTGTGCGAAGAGATGTGTCTCATCTCCTACTCGGATTCTTGCAGTCCACAGGACTAAGTGAGGTGTGGTGACATTGCGTGTCTGTTATTTTAGGACTAAGTGAGGTGTTATGACTTTGAGAGATTTGATATGGTATTGGGGACGATTAGGCGGAGCAATTGCCGGCAGCTATGCAAGGCTAAGTCCGCCTTATTCAACAATACATACTACTACTACTACCTCTCAAGCTGAAAAGTTATAAGACATTTGTCCGAGGAACATGTTAAAGGTCTTCACAAGAAGACATTAAGATTGAGATGCTACACTGCAGGTTCTCTTACAACAGCAGGTTCTCAAATTTTGCATATTTTAATACTGGCCTTCACATCTGCTCTTGAAGCCTGTAAGTTGGAAGCAATCTAATGCTTGCTTTACATCGGTTACTACAAAGGGCTAGTGTCAGCAATCAAGCATCCTGCAATAACACAAATTTGTTTAGACTTAGATCCACTAAATAAGCTACGCTACCATCTATTGCCAATAAATATGCATTTTGGAATGACCACATCTGGAAACTGACTAGAGAAGGCAGTATCTTATCCTACGTTTCTTTTTAGTTTAAATGTGGGACACTGCACAAGTAAAACTGCTATTGCGATAACTGTTCTCCCGGGTGCACGCGCGGTTGTAGTAAATCTCGCAGCCGTGAACGGATGATTTTCTCATCGTTCTTGAAAGAAGCAGAAACTTAAACGCAGAGGTAATTAAGTGTCGGAGAAATAATGAAGAAGACGTCCTCCAAATCTGATTATTGGTTGGCGCGGGCCAGCAGTAATATATTAGGGCCACAGAGAGGAGAAAGAAATTTTGAAGTTTTTTTAAGAATAAAGGAACCAGCGCAGGACAAACTCGGGGCGACACCATGGACACGGTCAGGCAGGCACGCTCCGCATTAAAAAAATCGTTCAGCAAGACACCCGTAAAAATTGAATTTAAATTTCAAAAGGAAGCGTCAGTTCCAGCCGTTTCTTGCGTCGTCTGCTGCTAGACACTGGCCATCGCCTCCTCTCAGCTACTTACAGGGAATTCCCTAGGAGGCGACGCGCGAAGGGCCCCATCAAGCCTGCTCGCTGCAACAACAAATTCCCTAAATGTCCCTAACTTTTGTCCCCAACTGACAGTGGTTTCAGGAGCCAATCAAAACGTGGAATAATTTCCTCCTTTTAGCCGCATGCACAGACATGGCGGCGCACTCGCATGGTTGCCTGCATGCATTCCACGCCATTGAATACCGGCCATAAGACGAGGGACGACTTTTGTACGCATTTTTTGGCAAAAAGCTAAACCTATATTCCCGTTTAGTGTACAGAAATTAACCTAATCCATGTGACAAACATTTGGTGCCGCTGCTGTTCATGAGCCCATGAAGCATGGAACCATGGGCAAGGGATGCAGTTTGGTGCTTCTTATGTTAAAGGGGTACTGACACAACATTTTGAAGGCGAGATAACTTCGGAGATAGTGTGAACACACATACATCCTCTGCAAAATATCAGCGACAAATACAGCCTAGAACATAGTTAAAATCAATTGTAAAGTGTGCGAAACTCAACCGAGCAGCCAGCAGATCACCTCGCGCTATCGACATTCCCAGGATTTGGAGTAAATAAACAACATCCAAACATGCCACGAGTTGGTGTTGGCCGCTTCCGCACTGCCGGCGTTTTTCGCCTGCACGCCGATCCAGTCGGAGGTCGGAAATTCTGCTCTCGCTCGAGAGAGAAAACTTTATTTGCAGTAGGTTTAACGGGTCGGGGTGGCCGCAGGCTCCAGCCTGGCGGCGACTAGCGTAGCCCTGTCTACGAAAGAGAGTTGTGTCCCTAGGTCAAAGCTAAAGTCCCTCGATCGGCGTTTAGCTGATCGAGGGACTTTAGTCAAAGCTATCCAGCGCCCCCTCCTACTGCTCGTCGGAGGAAATTAGAGGGAAAGGGTCATTAAAGCAGCCCCACATGGAATGGGGTGTAGTGGGGTGGAGCGTGTGCCACAGGGAGGGGTAAAGGGAGGGGCGGATGTGGTGGAGAGAGAGAGAGAGAAAACATTTTAATTAGCTCAAATGTGAGAGCACTACCCTAGTCCGGGAATCCATGCGTTGCCCTCGCCGTCTTGGCCCATGTCACCAGGAGAGTCTGGTCTTCCGGTTGACACCTGGTCAACAGTGTCTCCCACAGCTCAGGAAAGGAACACGTGGAAAGGGGTGGTAGGGCGGGGTTGTGAGCGCATTCCACAATTATATTCTGGAGGGTACCTAGTTGTGGACAAAATTTGCATAGAGCGGTGTACTGTGTGGGAAACAAAAAAACTCCCATCTCCCCTCGCGGGAACCCCTGTGTAGATGCGACGCATAGGGGGTTCACGTTGCAGCGTTGGACAGCGGAGGAAAAGGCGCTGGAACGATGGAGCGGAGCGGCGCAGGCACCCGTTTTATAGCGCGCATAACGGTGAGGGGACGCGCCGGCGCCAGTGCGTCTGCCGCGGCTATGACGCAACACAATCCACTTTAATCCAATCCAAGCCAATCCAATCCAATGCCCCCCGCGAGAGAGTGTTCGCTATCGGAGAGGAGAGGGGGTGAGCGGCGAAGAGCGCAGCTGGCGCGGCGAGGAGAATGGGGGAGGGGCGGACGCCGACAACGTCGGATGGATGCAGGGACAAGGCGAGTGAATGAGATGCGTTCGCATCTAATAAATTCATTCGAACCGGGCGAACGTACGTCCCTGCTTGTAGTTGTTGCTAACCGGCATCGAGGAATGAAAGAAAAGGACACAATGAGACTAATTGTGGTGCAGTACCACTAAACAAGGGAGAGTGTGAGGATCGATATCGAGGAGTCGCCATGTGCGTTCCTGCACGTGGGTGAGCTGAGAATGGGCAGGGGGATATTTGCGGCGGGCAAGGCGGTAATGACTGACAATGTTGTGGTAAGTTGTCAGTCTGTCCCTGGCAGATCTGGTCCCATGGTAGGGAACGAGACTGGGGCACGCTCGGATTGCAAGTCCTCCAGCGACGACGTAGGTTGCCTCATTTCCCCCGAGGCCGGCATGAGCCTGGGTCCAAACCGGGAAGGTTGGGGAATTTTGAGGGTGAGTGGTGAAAAAGGCCACGAGCGAAATTTCGAACTGCCGTTTTAGAATCTGAGAGTGTAATCGCGGGGGTGTGTGTGACAGCGCTATTGCCGCATCCTCGGCCGCCTCTCCGGGATGAGGGGTGTTCACCGTGAGGGAGTTGATGGGAGGGTAGTCGGGCCTGTTGATCACGGCTATCGCATATGCGCCATTGTGGCGGCGTTCAGCAGCGCCCACGTAGTGGATATCTGGGCGGATTGGAAGACGCCTCTCCAGTGCTCGTGCCCTCTGTGTTCTTCGGCCCGCGTTATATGTTGGATGCATGTTGCGGGGTAGAGGCCGAACTTTCGAGTTGAGCATGGGTGGTATGCAGAATGGGGACCTTGCGGTCTAATGCTGTCGGAATATTGGGCCAAGTCTGTCAAGAATGTGTAATCCTGTAGGGGTAGTCGCTAGATGGGCTACTTGAGAGAAAGGTGCGCCTCTACTAGCTCCTCTGCCGTGTTGTGCACCCCTAGATGTTCGAATCTGGCAGTGGATGTGTGCAGGCGGCAGTTGCAGCGCTGCTTTGTAAGCTTTTCCAATGAGACACTTACTTCCGTACCTGCACGTCAGCGCTACTGAACTTCTGCTCTCGAGCAACGAACGATCCGATCATTGGCGGCGGAGGCCGTGATTTCATTGGCTCATCGGGCAGCTGACCGCGACCGAAGTTCTACAGCGATTCCAGGCACTCTATTTTTATTACTTTTTATTACACTGGGCGCGAAAACGCGCCGGGACACGAAAAAGCACCCTGAGCGAGGCCCCATGGTGGCTGCGCCGCCGCGCAAGCGATAGCTTGTTACCGCTGCACGAAATGGGACCCAAGTCCCAAACATGGCAGCACATATGAGAAAGGAGTTAATGATGCGATGGCGGGTTGCATTAAAAATCGTCATCTGCACCGCTTACGAGAGCGGCAATCGAATATCCGCCGCAGTGCTAAGCCGAACACATCTGTAGGCAGACTGGACCGGCGCCCCAGCCACGCGTTCCGCCCAACTGCCTCGAGAGTCGCGCGTCGTTCTCTAGCCTGGCAACAATGTGCATTCGAAAGTGCCTTGCGCCTGCGTCACGTCCACGGTCGCTTTTAAATTAGGATCACGAGATCAGTACGTGGGGGAATTCGCAGAAACTGCCGGCGACGCAGATTCGACAGTGCTACAGCAGCTCTGCTCTGTGATATCCGTCCGACGGTCACGTGGACAGCTATGTTTATACAAAATCTCACGTTTCGCGGCACCCGCTGAAACCAAAACTGCAACTGGCCGCACTGAAAACGTCTCTAATTAAACAACCGTTGCACGCTGAAGCAAATGAGGTTTACACAGGTGATAAGTAGGTTGTCATTAGCTAGTTATTGCAACAAAAAACCAAGAGGCAAAATTTCTGTGTCGGTGCCCCTTTATTAAGGCATGGCACATCCAAAGCAGACTGTACTTGGAATGCTTAGACCATGACTGCAAGCATGCAGCAGCTGGCGGTCACCCAGGGGGTGGGTGAAGTACGATTCGACGTCCCAAATCGTGAATGGCGAAATAGAATAGGTGGCACCTATTTTATTGCTTTTAATGGCAAAAGCCATTATGTGGACCCAATTACGACTGTTGATGCTGGTACTTGTGGGTGCGTCACCAGAGAGGAGGCTGGTAATAGCTCGCCCAAGGGAACCATGCATATTGCCCGTGGTAGCGGAGGGAAGCCTCATTTGCCCTCTTTCGTTTTATGCCCATCCACTAATCAAACGTAGAGGCGGCACGGCTTGAAATACCCATAAAACACCCAGCTGGCAAACCACCCGTTTGATGTGCCACTCACTTGGAGGTTGTACCTGAAAGGACTGCCACAATGCAAGCCAGCACAGTGCTGCCAGGCAGATGCAACACTGAGGCTTTGTGCTGTTGAAACACCCGCCTAACATGCAGTGTGCTTTGGTGGCGACTTTTTGACATTTGTAAAACACCACAAATGGAGGATGCAAGGCACCCTGTGGTAGCAGAGGGACTTGTATCAACATCCCACGCTGCGAAAGTGCGAAGGTCGACCGGAATCTGCATCGTGCTCTCAGGTGAGCAGTTTTGTACGATAGGGCGCTCATTGGCTTTAGCCAGAACAATTATCTCAGCTGCCAACATGAGGTGCAGTCAGATTTTAAAAGGAGACCGTGAAGTGGGGACACCCCAATTTAAAAGGCAGTGCCTGTTCTGTGGACCAGTGGATGATGATTATTATTATCATGAACACAAGATAATGTGCAGCATTATTCTGTGGAGCAGACCACGGGGTAATATTCAAGTTTATTCTGTGGACCGTACCGCGGTATAGTTGATCCTTAATTATCTAAAGCGACTTAAAAGATACCAATCCACACTTATTTACATAAATAATGCGTAGAATTGACTAAAGAGAACAGGACACAGGAAAAAATTGGGCCCATCTCCCCGCGAGGGGGACTCGAGTAAATGCGTCGCATAGGGGGTGGGTGTATTGCGTTAACGTTTAGTGTTTGGGGAGTTGGTGGTAGTGAATGCGTTGTATCAGCAGCTTCTTGACGTAGTTTGAATGAGTCAAGGATATAAGGCGCGTTCGTAGCCTCCCATTCTGTGTCGGCTTTGTGGCGCAGTGGGTAGAGCACCATGTACATCGCGTTCCGCCCGCAGGGTCGAGGGATCGAAACCAGGCGCCGGATAGTATTTTTTTTTATATAGTGTAGGGGGAGGGGTGCGGACTACGACTACGGATGTCAACGCGGGTGACATCGTGAGTTACTGAAATGCTCTGCATTTAAAAAACAAAAAACTACATAACTGCTGGGACTCGAACCCAGGGCGTTAGCACCGAAACCCAATACTCTACCTCTGCACCACGGAAGCCGACGAACATAACCCTGTGATCTGGACCACAGAATAACGCTGGGCATTATTCTGTCATCTGGTCCACGGAATAGGCAGTGTGAATTTAAAACATGTGCACCTGGTGTCTTTTACTGAACACACATTTGTTAGGAGACACAAATTTGACTTAGTAAATTTAACCAAATAGGGTGTCCCATGACCAGGGGTGGCAAGATTTGTTTCAGTTTTGGTCAAACGCTTAGCTTTGGCACACAAGTGTTGCGGGTCCTTGTTCCAGGGACCCTGAAACACCATCTGGTGAGGAGACGAAACACGAATAGTTCTCCACAGCATAGTTTTAGACAAGCTCTTCCTGCAAGTTCTGTTAACACTATCCATATTAACCAAGTTGTTGCTCCACAAAAGAGTACTTCTGTGTTCTTGGCAATGCTGAGGGAGTTGCTGCATACTGACTGGAATGACGAATGCCCCAATTTTGCAACTCTTAGTTTGCAACTCCATTTCCCAGATGTCCACTAATGCTCCCCAGGATGGCGCACCATCTGTTGTGCATGCAATAAAGTTATCGCTCACGAGTAGTCTTAGAATATCTTGGCAGAACTGTTTTAACAAAAAAGAACACTACCGTGTGCCAGCTGACAAATAGGGTTGAATCTCAGCAGGAAGCCTATGTAAAGTAAGTGAAGCTATAAAACACATTCGTAAATGTTTCAAGACCTTTCCGTCAAAACCACGTTGCCTTAAGGTGCCTCAGGCGATGCCTTTTCACACGGGCTGGAGAACATCCACTCGGCAGGCTTCAGTTGTCACTCCCTTTAGGGTCGCTTTACTGTAGTATGCAGTCCCCGAGAAGTCCCTTTGTTGCAGGACGTAAGCAGTGTACAAGGAACATAGGCCACCAAACAAAACTGTTGAGACCAGGGGCCCAGTGCTCTCAAACGAGAGGCCACCCTTTTGAAACGGCGTGGTAGCGCCATGCAAATGCATGTGTTCTCGGGTTGGGGCGCTGCTTTGAGGGGCGGTGAAAGGATGAATACCCCTGAGGGGAGCACTCCCACAAGGGTGCAAAACTAAGGGGGCAAGTGCATGTCGCTTTGCACAGGAATCAGTTTTGGGCCAGAAATGAATGCCACTACAGAAACAGTGCAACTAAAACTATGCAAAAGAGATACTGGGCCCCCTTACTCAGTGCCTTTTCTGTGTAAACTTACTAACTGGACAACTTTCTGCACCTTGGAAATAAATTTTAATGAATTGCAACATGATTCGCCTAGTAGATGCTGTCTCTTGGCTTCAAAGTGTCTTAGGCTCTTGCTTCCAAGAAAGGCACGGTGTAGCAATGTTGGTGCTGAAAAAGACAGAAGGTCCAAAGAGCCAAGTTAGATAGTCAGTGTAATAACGCAAGAAAACGACACTGATTCTTTCACAAAGAAGAAAGTAACGAATGCACCTCCGTAACAGAGCTGTAAAAAAGCAAATTATTGTGCTCGGTGACAAATGAAAACTTTGTTTTACTGGCAAAACACCCCGACTGTATTTCAGATACCAGTACTCAGTATTCCAACGTTACTACACCTACTTAAAATCAAGGACGTTTTATTTCTGATAGCATACTTGGCACACCAAGTTTTTGGTCTGTTGGTTTCGAACACTTCTGGCTTTTTTATTTGTTGGACCCCAATTTGGAACTATCTGGAGAGACTTGCTGGGCATTACTGCTTGGAGTGTCAAATGCGAAGCAATGCTCTGGACTCCGCTTGAGGTCTTGAGAATTCCGCTGCATCTGTCGAAGTTCATCGGTTACCTCAGCAGTGTCTATGACTGCTGCTGCTTACTTTTTACACAACTATACAAAGTATATGCTTATAATGCATTTGAAAAAAAGAAAGAAATTAGTATTATTCACTTTGTATTTCCTTCGAAGGCAAGTATCGCTATTTAGACATGCCGAGCAACAACACATCATTTCCTTAGGGATTTCATGCTTTCAACAAATGTGTGAAAAGTACTGCCGCCACAACTGGCATGAGTGCATGATAATACATGTACACTTTGACAGAGTAGCTCCACTAGAGTCACAGTGCCCCTTTTCTAATGAATAAAGCTTTATCTGAGTGTGGTCGTAGTATGAACCGAGACAAGTTTGCCATTTTTTCTAACGCCTTTTAAAGAAAAAAAATCTAAACCTGGTTCTACCCCCTGTGAAATCCGCTGAAACAGCAAAGCTGTGGTTTTCTTGTGTCGCCTCAAACGTCAATGGGTGCTCACCCAAGAAGGGCAGCGCCAGTCAGCAACGGGAGGCTCCCTATCCCTCCGCTTGGGAGGGAGAGGAACCCGCCCCTGCGAGACCGCTGCACCCTCTATCGGTGGGTCTGGGAACTTGCTCCTACCCATGTGACGCACGACCTTCAGCAGACAGACGAAAAGGCTCAAGCTACAACAGCTCCATGCCAAAAAGGAGCACTGCATGTTTGCAAACAGAATCAACGTTAGGCGTCATCTGCTAAGAAAACTGGGGACAAGGACAAAGTGCAGCGCGTGGGCATGACCACGCCAAGGAGATAAGAGGGGTTCTTTTAAAAGAGCCATGAAGAGAAAACACAAGTTTGGTTCATTCGAAAGATTGCCTCGTTATAATTAACGCACACTTCACTCAAATACGCTACATACAGTGGAATCTCAGTGATACGAATTCAGTTGATACGAATTTCGCTGTGATACGAATTTTCAAAATTCCCCGGCCAAAATGCATTGTATGCAATGTAAAAAAATTTGGATGATCCGTACGGATTTATCACTCCGGTGCGGGTGATACGAACACGCGAGCCGCGAGCAGACGAGTGCGGCGTGGACGGGAGGCGGGAGCGTTGATGCAGCCCTGTGGGGACTTGGTTGCGCGTGGGCACAAAAGCATTAATTAGTCCTCCCCCGCTGACGGTAATCCTCATCGTGGGGTGTTTACAATAGCGGCGAGAGAGCTGCTCTTCCGAACGAACGAAATGTTTCGCCCTCTCGACGCCTGGTATTTCTCCCGCCCTTCTTTTATCTCCCGCTACAATCTCCTCTCTCTGTACCTTTCGTTTCTGCTGGCTGCACTGGTGCCTCTAGCTTCCTTCTTTGTATTATACATTTTGAATAAACCACGGCAATCAAGCGTTGCCATTTAACTTCTCCTCATTCCTCGCTTCCCTCTATGCCCCGCGCTCTAGCTACCCCATTGTCGCCTTGCCGTGTTGCCTGCGCCACTTGCGTGTCGATTATGTTGACGCGTGAACCACATGGAGCGTTTTCTGCTCACGAAAACGCGCCACGCACACCACAGGCGCGCTGACGCCGCCGCGAATACCACCCGCATGCTGCGCGCGGTGCGGCAAGTGGCGGCAACACGGTGGCGTCACCGGCCGCAAAGCGGTGCAGGTAGCTCGACCGACTGCTTCCGACCGCTCTTTAAGATGCCACTTCAGGAGCAAATGAAGTTGCTTGTACAGTGAAAGAGCTGATAATGTGGGCGAAAACGACTCTATAAAGCATCATCTGCACGGATACGGAAAGCGCCAATCAAATATCCGCCACCGTGGTAAGCCTACACATCTCCGGCGGGCCAGCGGGCTGTCCAGAGCGCTTTCAAACTGGCGCCATGAAGAGCGCGCCTCCCCACTGGCGCAAGTCGGCAGGCTCCTCCCACTGCCGTGTGCGTCGCGAATCATTTTCCGAGCAAGGTAGACTCTGACACGAGGGCGAAATCGTCAACGCGCACGAATTGCATGCGGTTCACGCTTGAGTTCTTGTGCGCGCGTCGCGTCGGTGATGAGGGCGCATTCTTTTGACACCCGTGTTGACGATTCAGCCCAGCACCCCGTCACCAGCCTCTGCCTTGGTTGCCGCAAACGACAGTGGGAGGAGCCTTACGACTTGCGCCCATGGGGAGACGTGTGCCTCATGGCGGCAATTTCGAAGCGCTCGCAGCAGCTGGCAGGGCCACCTCCGCAGCGGATATTTAGTGTGGATGACATTTTATAGTGCAGTTTTCTCCCACACTGTCAGCTCCTTTCCCGCATGAGCAATTTAATTTACACCTTGAGCTGCATTTTAAATAAAGGTTAGAAGCGGTCGCTGAAGCTACTTACACCTCTTCAAGGTAACAGCTGACGCCATGCTGCCACCGCCTGTCGCATGCGCAGCATATTTCCATTTTTTCTCGTTTTCTGATGATACGAATTTTCGGGTGATACGAATATTTTCGCCGCCCCTTGAGATTCGTATGACCGAGATTCCACTGTAATTAGGAAAAAAGGGAAAGGTCATGCGACCCACTAGTTCATTTCCCGCAACAGAACTTATGATGTCATACCAGCCAGCTCTGCGATTGGCGGAGAGTGGCAAAAGCAAATGCAAATTAGGTAGAGCTTATAAGCTTGCCGAATTAGCTATTTGCACTTAAATTTAGGGCACATTCTTTTTAAAGCCATAAGAATGGTGAGACAAACAGAGGAAGTTATGAAAACACACGTAAACACAGAAGTACTGACGTGTACTGCTGTTGGTACTGCGCGCATTATGCTTCGTTTAGATGCACAGCACTGCGGGGCTTTGGGGTTGCCTCAGACAACGCTTGCCGATTGACGCAACCAATGGAGTGTTACGTGACCATATTTGTCGAGTGAGCACTATGTTTCATGAAACGATTATTTTCTCCCTGAGCAAAAACAAGCTAGGTTTAAATACGGTCAAAAACAAACCAAAGGCAGAAAACGGCCTGCCACGGTATGGTGGCGCCATCTAGGTTCACTAACAGTAAACAAGGCTTCCCAATCAGCTGCAGAGCGGTCGGTACCTGTGATGTCATCGCAGACCACGAAAACACACGATTTAACGGGAAAATCAAAATTTCAACTTAAATTATTAATTTCTCAGTGCATAAAGCATTGTTTGCATTTGGACAAGTAAGTGCTGGGGGCACTATAAAACATGGAATCTTCCGAATAACACAAACTTGTATTTTGCCTTCATGGCTCACTCCTTTAAAGCGTTGCCCTTCGGCCTTCCAGTTGCACGCTTCTGATGCAGTTCGGGAATTCCTGTTGCCACTACCGAAGGAAGCCGGTACATTTTCTCAGCACATGGTATATTTCCCAATGTGATTTTAGCCAAGCACTTTGTTTTCAACAAGGCATAATTAAGCATTCCAGTTCACTGATACAACTACCTATTTTTGTTTTTGAACTTTGATGTACTCTAAAAATATTGCACGTTTTCGAATTCAATCTGAATTTCGAAATTCATGCCAAAGTAGCGAAATACTGGCCACTGGCATTAGGCAGTGCTTCAATATTACATCCTTGTTTCTGACATTGCTTCATGGGGCTTCACAAGGCACTTTACTATGTCCAAGAAATCGTCTGCATTCAGGAAACAACATTTAGTAACCATACATGTGAAAAACGCATGCAAGCGCGCACACACGCACAAATGAGGGCTCATACTTGTGCGCAGATAGCACATGCCACAAATGCTGCATTCTCATAAAAGCAGCCTAATATTTTATTATTGTTATTGACAAACATTTTGAACTTTTCAACAATGGAATTGCTCAAAGCAAATGATACGGCATCATTAACTGAATATTTGACAAGAAAAAATATTATTGCATGCCTTCAGTACACAATGCCACAGGTTTATAAATAAGTATACAGCCACACTTCTTTTTTGTTTCCTCAGGCATCGCAATTTTCCCCATTTCAAAGCACGTTTAGTCCTATCACAGACCACAATGCATCTTTTCTACATATAAGCGCTTCGATTCAAACAACTTCAGCGGCTCGCAATTTGCTTTCACGCTGCAATGTATCGCCTACAATGCAACTGACTGTAAGGCCCACTTGGCTTGGCTTGGCTTGGCAGTGCTCTTGCCTCATAGTTTGGTGTCGTCCAGATCGTTCTGCTGTCGGAACAGCTGGAGGGTGAGGGCGGAGAGGAAGGCCGGTATGCTGTCATACTTCTCCAGGTAGGTGCTTGCCAGGTCCTCCAGACTGCGCAGGTAGTCCGTCTCCAAGACGTTCATCTTCTGCTCCGCATTCTGGAACCAACCGCACACTGTCAGGTCACGACACCCCACAAAGACAGTCTGTTATGGTTAACGCCATCAGCCATTGGCTGCCGTAAAACTTCCCATTTGGTGAAAAACGGAGTTTGGTTAAATACAACAATGCACAGGTGTTTGGCACTTCGCTTTGGATTGGGCAGAACAGAAAAAAAAAAAGCAAAAGGAAAAGATTGCAAATGTGGTATTTCTAGCAGCCTCTCCGAGCTTCCTCCAAGCTTGTCCAAATTTTAAAGCAGGAAAATGAAATTCAACAACGACTGATCTGAAAAAAAATTTGCCACATACTGCCTGCCTGCCACAACTCGTTCCCCCAACAGTCTTCACTGGTCCTTTCGGGAGCTAGTTTATAATAGAAATGATCACAAAATTTGACAAGTTCAAAAGAAATGATCTCATAAAAGTTAATGAGTGAAAAGGAAAAGAAAGGGAAAAGAAATTGGAAGCAAAAACATTACTGAGAAAGCGAACATGGCCAATGTCAAAGAACGGCAACCAGGCGCAGGGAAAGCATGCCCAGCATCCATCCCCCTCTTCTGCATCCTTTTCCTCATCAGACACCGCCCTGCGACACCCCGCACAGTGAAAGAGAGGCTCCCTTGCCTGGAAGAGCAGGTGGTCGTCGGGCGAGTCAGCGTACATGTGGGTGAGCTTGTAGTGTCCCTGGCTGAGCACATCTATCCGGTAGCCGGTGAGTGCGTAGCAGCCATGCCGGAAGTCGTGGCTGGTCCGCCGGAACGCATCCACCAGCCGCCGGTTCTTGGCCTCCGCCGAAGCCAGCTGCTCTTGCAGGCCTGGACGGGGGTGGACACAGGGCACGTTAAAGCTTTTCAATATAACACCAGTTGTGAAACTCCGCTCCTGAATCACGTCCATGCAAGCCCCACTGCTTCGTCGAAGCTGCACCTTAGGGGACAGAAACGGAACTTCGCTGAACATTTGCTTATTAAAGGGACCCTGCAACACTCTTTGAGCAGTGCAAGTAAACCTGCGCGACATTTAGATTACACCCCCAGGAATACCTGAGCCAAATATTACACGTGTACGTGAAGCGGTAACCGCGCAAATCGCCGTGAAAGACGCGGAAAAACCAATTGCGCTCCTTTCTATTTTCCTCATTATGCAGCTCTGGCATGGCCTAAGGGACGTCACTCGGGCCGTGCTGTTGACGTCACAGTTAAAATGATCAAAATGGCAAAAAAAAGACCTTTTCCCTTCGTGTTTCCGGTGCAATCCGCTGCCGTCGGTGGCGCTGTGCACTAAACTCATCTAGGCCGCAACCTCTTGGTGTTTGTGGTTCGAAAAATGGCGTACAGCGAGTCTGTGCGAGCGCTTGCGAGCGTATGAGTTGCCCTGTTTCGAGCAAACGGAGTTCCGTCGACGGCGCGTACTGTGGCTGGGAACGTTCCCGCGGTTGTGCCGTGAGTACACTGTACACCATGAGTGCGCTTGCAATGAGCAGTGAAAAGGATTGGCGCAAACGGTGTTCCGTCATTGTCTGTGGAGACAGCGACAGAGACCGGAGCAAGCATTTGGTGCCCCAAGAAGCAGAGCCGCGGCAAATTTGGTTGCGGCTCATCGGACTAACGCCGTCGGATGCTCGGCGATACATTTACGTTTGTGGGCGCCACTTCGCCAACGAAGCACCACCGCATGTCGTCGTCGGCCTGGTGGGGTGGCTCCGGGCGACCGTCGCCGGCTCTTTTCCTGACTTTGTGGCGAGGAGTGTCCGCATACTGGTCGAAACCCATGTGTGCGCTCGCCGCTTCGAGCCACGCTCGCAGAGCTCGGTCCATTGCACGACGAAACGTACGGTAGCGAAAGCAGGTATCCGAAAACACAACAGTCGAATAACCCACATGAAGGCAACTATGCCTGAATTGCCGCACCGCTCCTTCCGCACCGGAATCGAGCGACTCCGCGTTGCCGAGATAAAGAGAAAACCTGCCGGCCCATGACATATCGAAGGCTCCCAAAGAGAACGTCACGAGGCTCCCCCCTCTCCGGGAGAGAGCGCGCAGCCTTGGCCGCGTAGTCCACGCTGAGTTGAGAGGGAACGATTATGCGCGATCTTTCATCGCGCGTATCTACGGGGATACTGAACGGATTTTAATAATTCTTGCAGGAGGAGATTCCTGGGACAACAGACTTTATCCAAACATGCATTCCAAATAGTCGGTTGTAAGTGTTGCAGGATCCCTTTAATGCAACTTCATAAAACAGGGCTTGCTTTTCAAATCAGGCAACGTTAAATTATGTAATGTTTACTTATGTTTCGTGGTTTTTCCTTTTTATGGCTTGCAGCGGCAGCTGCAAGCACTTGAGTACCACTTTAACTTTCTGTCGACAGATGGCAAGCAAGTCAACTTGCCCCGTGCCTACCCCAGTTTGCCACCAGTGCAGGCGGGGGCCAGCCCTGACCCGGTTTTTGATACATGAGAGACCCATGGGGAGTTCTGCAACTGGGGCCCAATTCTCTAAAACGAGAGGCAGTCGTTTTAAAATGACGCGGTTTTTAAATGAAGCACGTGTTCTTGGCCTGGGGCGCCTTTTTGAGGGGGCAATGCCGGAAGTGGAAACCTTGGGGAGGAGCACTGCACCAAGGGCACAAAGCGACGCACACTGCCCCCGTTGTTTCCCTTGTCGCTTTGCACGGTGCTACCGTGTCGCTTCAAAACGACGGCCCTTTTCTGGAGAATTTGGCCCCCGGAGTATATTGAGTAGCTTTGGGGCACGTCATTACACCGCTCACCACAGTATCACTAACAACCTACCACGCTGGGCTAGTTGGTGACGAGACAATGAAGGTTGACCAGCACCCATTTCTTTGAAAAGGACAAAGCAGAGAAGCGCTTGTGTTGCGCACTTCTCTGCTTCGTCCTTTTCGAAAAATGGGCGCTGTCCAGTCTTTAGAATCTTCCGCAACGTTGCACACTGTAGCAAAACGCGAGAGTGCAGCCAGCGGGAAAATCCCAACCCCCACAGGAAAGCAGGCTCACTTTTCCGGTCGGGGAGTGCTCCATCTTGATCCAGCTTCAGCTGCACCTGCGCCGTGACATCCTTGGAGCAGCCAAACTCCTCCAGGACCTGCCACACGTGGACCAACAGTCACGACCCACTCTCTCCATTGCACAGCGCAATCGAGTTTACCGGCCCTCGAAAAGAGGGAACAAGCCTGGATTAAAGCCGCTAACTAAGAACAAGTTCGAGCCGAGTGCGGAGGCTTCAACCGGCAGCAGTTTAAGATTCTGCAATGCCTATACCGTAATGCAATACCCGTGCAATACCCGCACCGTAAAGACTGCTAAAACATGCAACTGCCGACTGCCAGCGCAGCGAAATGTTTTAAAGGAGTGATGAAGACAAATACGATTTTGGTTCATGTCTGCTTTGTCCTGATAGTAACGACACCAATTCTATCGCAGGCTTCACGCAAAGAACCGAGATATTAATGAAAACATATAAAGCAGTTGCATCTCCCTTGCCCCTTTCTAACGACATCTCTATGACATCACAGAATCTTTTTAGTAGCAGTTGGCTGCCGCCCATCAAACCCATCGCCAAGAAACATAACTGGGTGATTGTAGTTACATTTGATTGTATCGCGTGGATGCTAAGGTGCAGCTTTAACACAATGATAACTTTGCTTTTAGCAGTGGCCCATATTACATCACTGTAGTGAGAAATTTGAAGGTGTTTCAATATTCCCTGCATTTTTCTGGTTAAAAAAAAAAATCCCTTGACAGCTGGAACGGAGGTGAGTGCGTTGGCAAAGACTAGTAGTGCTTGCAAATTGATCAAAAAAAGTTGCATTTCGTGTACATGGCCCTGCTTAAAAAGCAGGAAAAAATTAAAGCCATTCCACTCAATGTTAAAGCTGTCGGAAGTACAGAGCAGTGATTCGCCATAATGGGCTGTACCGCCGTTATCCGCTCACTGCTACCACCCAATGCAATTCGAATTTCCCGCCTTCGCAGTGCACGCGTGCCCCCAGGCTAAAACTGCGCCAGCGGGAGTTCTGTTCTTTTTGTGCTTGCTTTTCCTCTCGCATGGGCTGGTGTTGCACTGCTACTTTTTTTTCGCTTGCTAAACCAACCCAACGAGCGTTTCCAACTAAATGAACGCAGGCACTGCCGGTTAATTACGTATATTTTGACTCAAATGTACCTGCAGTTTTCTTTGCTCTAAACAACGGGGAGATGTATGACAAGCGCTAGCGGTTCACAAAGTTTGAACGGTTATAACTATTTAAATCGCGTGGTTTTCGGAGCCTCAGCGTGAATCCCTGATGACGGTACACCAGGCTCTACTTGGGTCCATTATCTCGCCACACCAACTGATTCCGGCAGTCGCTTGACATCGAGCATTACCGTGAGCTACGACGACAAGGCGAGCCCCGAAAGTGCTCTGAACTTAAAAAGAAGAAAATCAAGCCCAGCACCGAGCCCAATTCACACCTGAAAGGCTAAATGCCCTCTAAGACACAATATGCTTGGTGGGGAAGATGTCATGCAACACGAATTGGCACGGGACATCACCTTGACCCTCGCTCTCAGCCGTTCGTTATCCTCTTCCAGCTTGGTGAAGTTTTCAAGGCGCTGCCGAAAAGCCATCTCCAGGGGGTTCTCCACAAGGTGTATTACGCGGTAATTGTTGCCCTCCTAAAGAGAGAGAGAGAGAGAGAGAGGAGAGAGAGAGAGAGAGAGAGACATCACGAACACTCCAGTCCTGTGTTCCACTAACACTACCTCAACAGAACGGCAGACTAGGAAAGTGAGCCCAAACCCCCGCTTTTCTTTCTGGCAGGATTTGAGAAGGAAATATCCCCGAACACAGCAGGGCAGCCTTTTTGTTAAGAGGTCTGAGGCTGCATTGAAATGATCAGGAGACTGTATTTGAATTTTGGAGGCACCCGAGAAATTTACTCTCAAATAGTTTCAGAATTGGCAGATGTGGCGACATAATTTGCGACCCTATTTTGCCAAGCCCGCACGCACCCATCACGATGAAAATGTACAGCTGACTGCATTAGTAAAGAATAGTTTGGATTCACTTACCGACTCATTGCTGGCAAACCTAGACGAGAAGAAAAGCAAAAAAAATAAATATTAAGAAGGTGCAAGAAGACATCAGAGGACTGCTTGCCTAAGGAAACACAGCATGTAAGATGCAACAGAGAGAAGAAAGCAAGAAGTGCCGTAAAGCTTCAACACTCACTCAACGCTGTCGGTTTGGACCTCTGCATTGGCGAAGCCAGATTCTGAGGGCATTCGGCTCCGAAGTCCATCGAGCTCCTTGTCAGCCTAAAGAAGGCCAGTTGACGACAAAAGCTTTAGTGTGCTGCGGCAACTCCAGAAGAACGGTGCATTGCGTTCCGGCTAGGCTTGGCCAATTACCGTACCTACGAACAGCCGACACGAGCCACAAAAACTCTTGTCGCGCTGCATGTAGTGTGAATCTGTAGTGAGAGCTATAGCGCAAAAGATCATTGATACTTTGCAACCAAATGAGATCGTCCACTGATAAAGCCCCTCCCCCACCACCAAGACGGTGTTAGTGACTGCCATTTGAAAACTGGCCATAGACTGCAATGAGAGCATTGTTCAGGCAATCCTGGCACGCCAATTTCAAAACGTGCTAAATCTCAACCTAAAAAATTATCGTAATTTAGTATCCAGCCCCCTTTTGGTCGAAGCTCTCACGGTGACAGGCCAATTCCTACAAATTGTACAAACAAGCTTCACACAAAAGTAATAATAATAGTAATAATAATAATAATAATAATAATAAAAACACCTCTGACTGTGTTTTTTGTGTACGTCATTCACACTTGCAGAGGCCACACTCAGAACGTAATTGTTTCAAGGCAGTCAATTGTTCTCAAAACTTGTTTGGAATAACAACAAAGCAGCGCCCTAAATATAGTTTTTAAAACACCTAACAAAATCTGCAGACTTTTTTCTTTTTTTTCACCTAATCTCCGGAGAATTCAGTTCGCCATCGGCCACAGCTGTTACAGAATATTTCATAAGCAAAAGACAAAAACGGCAATAGTAAAAAAAAAAAAAAGAACATAAATGCTTACGGAGCCACCATTAGAGTCAATCCGCTCACTAGATGAAACATAAAAGTGCTGTGTAGAAAGACAGAATAAAGGTAAGAGTGGCACGATAAAGCTCAAAGAGAGAGAGAGAAAAAAAAAAGCAAAACAGCGGTTCAGTAACCAACAAATTTGTATGCGTTGAAGGGCACTACAGCCTAAAAACATTGGGGAAGTTCAATGAGACATGTAATGACGCCCCAACAAAAAAAGCCTGCTAGTGAATTTCCATTAACACTTATGTTAAAAAGAAAAAGCACAAAAGGTACCGTGCTTTCTATTACTTATAGCCATTACTATTTCTCAAAGCTATGCCAACAAGTATGTAGAACCAAGCAGAAAAAAGTGATGTTTTTCAGAGATGAGACAAAATATCCTAAGCAGTGTCAGGCAAACAAGATTGGTTCCGTACAATAAAAAAACCTCATTATAGTACAAGTATGTAATCCTTTAAGCCACAGCTCTGATTTAAAAGGTACGTTAAATCCACAAGTTAGCATTGCCAACACTTGTAGTAACCATTTAATGAAAGGTTTCTTTTTTCTTTTGCGTAGCCCTTTTGTTTTCTCCCTAGACAAGGCTTAACAAGGTCCCCACTGCAAAGTCAACATACGGCACTGCGTTTGCCCGATCGACAGAAAGACAACAGAAAATAAAAGCAGCAAAGGACTGAAATGGTTACTCTTACACATTCACTGCGTATTTTGCGATAGCAGAAACGCAGCAGAGAGAAAAAAGGTGGTGCAAAGATGTGTTAAAAAGACGGTTCTTCCCGGTCTATCGTTCAAGGCTGCAGATAAATTCCGACATAAAATATAATAAAACAGAAAAAAGGGGGGGGGGGGAACCCACCTGCTCCAGCGTGTGGCGGTAATCGTTGAGCACGTTCTCCAGCAACTGGATCTGCTTGCCAGCGGCTGCGGGCCAATCGGCACCGGCCTCTTTCTGGTAGCTCCTCAATCATGGCACGGTACGCCTCGCGCTCCTAAGTGGAGAGGAAGAACAGGAGGATGAGGAGGATGACAGCAGAGTTCCCCAAAGGAACCGAGGGTCAAGCTTCCTCTGTGGAAGGGACCGCTGAGAATCTGGGGCAGGGACAGAAAGCTGCCCCGATAACGATCAAAAGTCAAGACTATATCCCTCTGCAACACGCATTAGGATGTAGCCGTCAGAAAAATTTGGAACTGCCTGCGTATGTTCTTGATAACCAAAATTTCACTTAAAAACCATAAACAACTCGATCTCATAAGTAAGTTGATAAATTAGGCTGTGTCCTAATCGTAAACACGCCGCCGTAAACGTGACCACCGTTTCCTAACCATTGCTACAATAGAGAACGTATACACATTATTGTGATCTGTAGCCCTTGTGTATTACGGTAACAGCTTCATTTTTGCTTTAATGATCGTTTTAACTAGATAGAAAACGTGAAACCAAGAACACCTACTTGACGTGCCAAGCATTTGGCGCGTCAAGTCGGTGTTCTTCAACCGCTCAGCAGTTGTTCTTGAACCCCACTTGAACCGCTCAGCCAGCATTCGCATTTCCCGCCGTAGAGCGGGAAACACGAATTTCCCCTACCTTGGCGAAATAACCCTTACAAGGCAGGCCATTGTGATTCTACTAGGAGACTGGGATTGGCAGGTCATCGCAGAAGGCACATTAGCCCCGCTAGGCCACTTTGTTGGACAACTTTTTCAGCATCGGCCGACATCTCCTGTAATCAGCTTTTCTTTTTTTTTTGAAACAGTAACTGTCTTGACGGATACACTATACTTTTATCTAGCAATTTTCCCTGAACGCAGGTTTACAAAAAGGCACCGACAGGAGCTTGCAAAGATTGCCAAACAGGCTGGCTCGTTGCTGCTAACCGTAACCAGTGCTCCCGTTTTGATTCCGGTGATGTGCTTTTGCCGCGGTGTACAAGCGTATCAAAAATATTTATGAGGCAGGATGGGTGAATTACCCTTGTTTCAACTGTCAGCAATGAACGCAAGCAACAGCCATCGGCACAGGTGTGAGATATTTAATGTAGAAAAGTAGGTCACCGAGGCAGTGCTTTGAAAGCAGAGTCTTTTCCTACTGGTGCAAGGGCCAAGCGCCGCCCACTTGGCATACAGTGATTGATGCATCCTGTGCAGCCGCAATCACTAGCTCAGGAAAGGGTGTCTTTGATAAGGGCACTGTAAGGACGTTTTCTGAAATGCACGGTGGCCTTTTCTTACTCTTGTCTTCTTCCAACCCTTATGAAGGCTGCCTTATGGCATAAGTTAAGGGGACCTTAAGAACACTTCTTTTACTTTTTTTCCGAATCCTAAATGCTTGCAGAATGTAGTCACCCAACACATCCAGTACTTAGATTAGGGGGTCGCAAAGTACCTCAGCCAAATTTACTGCTCTATGCCATCAGATAACTTAGAAATTTGCTCAAAAGATTTTTTTTTTCTCTTTCCCGGTCTTGGTGCTCATCAAGAGCTCAAATTACGTCATTACAGCAATGTAGTGGATACTGGCCGGCTGGCGATAACTACAGCTTTGGCAGTGCTTCCAGACGCGAAGGAAAGAGTGAAAGCATTCATTGGAAGTGTTGCAGAGTCCCTTTAAGTTTGCTATGTGAGTAAAGGGGGTAAGTGGCATTTCCTGCCCTTTTCACTAGATGGCAGCACAACACAACTTCCCTCTACGATCCTCCTGCACAACTGGTGACATGTTCCTTTTAACCCAGAAAATGATCAGGAAACAAAAACAAATGCCCGCCTAGACTCAAACCCCCCCCCACAACCAACAAAGTATCCTTTGCTGCCGACCAAAAGTGGCTAGCCAGACATGTTGCCGTTGGCTCGGTCACACTCTATAACATTTCTTTTAAGTGCTGCTGTGAACTGGCACACCTGAACTTACCTTGAGGAAGAAGAAAATAGCACACACAGGCTCACTGGCAGCGAGAGAAGCAACAAAAAAATATGGCGGTGCGTCTGATTGATGTCGCTGGCGATGGTGCCTTTGTGGTTTGGATGGGCCCGATGGGCCACCTGGTTGCCAGGTGACAACTAAGATTAAGCTAATGACCGGTATATAGGTCGAAGGGTGACTTTTCAGCATAGGCCCCACAGCTCTACAGGCCTCGTAACATCCTACAACAGATTGGTTACACCTTGCAGCTGAGCAGGATGTCATTACCACAGCCAATTCAACTCCACTGTTTGAGTCGTGCACAGCACCACAGTCTAAAAAAAAAAAGAGAGGAGAAGCGAACTGAGAAAGCCGTGATCTATCACCTTTCCCAGCAGAAGTAGACGCCTCTGAATCTTGCGCAGCAACGCCGTCTGTTCGTCAAACTGCGTCTGCATTTTGACCAGCTTGGCGTTGGCTCGACGGAGCTCCTGGCTGTTGCTCTCCGCCTTGGTCCGCAGCGTCCCATTCCTGGCGACAAGGGAAAGAGCGTCACTCAGGGCAATTTCATGCCCGGTGCAAGTTTTGCTAGAGCGCACACAACTCCCTTCATATTTTGTCTTTCAGCTGAAAGTCTGCTGACTGGCGGCAATTGATCTGACACGGCTTTAAAAGCTGGTTCCAAACAGCTGCTTCACTATAATTGCATTCCGCATTAAACAATTTTACGGGGACGGCAAGGAGTACTCTCAACACAAGCACTTCACTAGACATTTGGAGGGCCTTCACAGACCCAAATTTTACTCGTGGCACGCCAAGTGGGTTTTCCCACTCTGTCCGTGAGTAATATCTAGCGGGGTTGTCACCATCACAGTGATCACCCAACCGTGGCAAAAATCCTCGGAAGGACTGTGCCGTATAGTCTCTGTGATAGGTTCTCCTGGCAGTTACACAGTCAAAGATCAGTGCTGCTGTAATCTCTCCATAGTTAATGCCATTCATTTAGATAAATTTTTCCCTACTACTACTTCTTATGCTTCTTTTTTCACACCATAGTTTACGAGGAAGTGTATCAATAAAATTATACTCGTACATCCACTCCTACACAGCAGTAGTAACTTATTAGTGGGTCCAGCAAGTTCTGAACACCTAGGCCCATTTACCCTCTGAATGTTCTCTTAGAGCAGCAACAACTTCCTCACGTGCCACTCCAAGATTTCGTTGCATTGGCAGAGAAATTTGCAAACGGCCAGAAATAGCACAGCACAGGCGTCGACAGCCACAATGCTCTCAGCTGTGTTCAGCCCATGAGACAGGACGACGCATTTCGTAATGTTTTGCATTTGCCGTACCAGCACCAGTGCTTTGCTGCACAATGCCAGTACCAGTAACACTTGTACCACTGCTTAAATTAAACTGATGCAATTCTGTTAGCACACATTTTATTTTGTGTGTGAGTGTGTGTGTTGCCCCTTTGTTAGCAGACACTCAAAGTCTAACAGGGACAGGAGCTTTCGAACTACGTCATCCGAAGAAGGGAGGGAGGGAGGGAGGGAGAGATATATAAGTGCATGCGTGCGTGGGGGGGGGGGAGGTGTAGAGAGGGAACAACACACTACGTATTTATAATTAACACTAAAATTTATTTGAGAAGTTGCCACTGTTTGTTGCGTGTGAACAGTACACGCCCCCAGAGAGGTTAAATCTGCTCAAACACTCACTCAGCCAGCAGCTTCGACTGACGTTCCGTCAGCGCCAACTCGGACTGCCTCAAGTCTGCCAGGCACTGGAGAACCGCAGTGGGGTTTCTGGAAAGAAAAGGAGCCGAGAGAGGTGACGGAAAGTTTAGCACACGTGAGCCTCTTGTGGAGGGAGGATTGGCATGACTGGCAGCACAGATGAAGCCCAACCCTGTGACGGCTGCAATGGCTCGTGCCTTAGTTACATCCCCCTTGGGTACAAAAATGCAAGACGGCATTCGAAAAGGGTTTCACAGGTGGGGAATTCAAAAACCGTAAAAGGTCAAAGCGGTAAAGCAAACGCTTCAGCTTACAGCGGCAACAATGGGCCACCCACACAACACCAGTCAACCTGAAAGCCAACATAATGCGGCCAGCTGTGACAGACTTTGAAACGCACACCTTCTCCTAGACTTATTTCACACACTGCCACTGATAACACGCAACTGGCAATGGTGGCAGAACAAGAACTACCCAGTGGTTCAAGGACAAGCTTTAGCCGAGTGGGACCCGCAATGTGATGCCTTTGCAAGGTATCTATGCACTTCTTGTACTACATCAGGAATCGGATCAGGTGCGGAAGGAAGCTGTAGTATTCTTTTCACCACTCTAGACATTCCATTTTCGCAGACCTGTGGTGCACGTCATTACACGCCAATAGAGGAAGGGGAAATACGACACATAAGGAGAGAGAGAGAGAGAAGAGAGAGAGAGAGAGAGAGAGAGAGAGAAGAGAGAGAGAGAGAAGAATAAAAAAAGCAACAGCTACGGCACACTTTGAAACAAACATTCAAAATTCGGTCCTTAATATAGTGAAGCAAAAAAGAAAGAAAGGGATTGATGTGACAGCAATCGCATACCACTGCCCCTTTCTCGAAAGAATAATAGTTTCTCTTCAGTATAATGCTCTTTTCCATTTGGTTCTCCCACTTTATCGAATAGATTACAATCCTGACTGGCTTTCCGTTCACATGCCCGTGTCTATCGTACACTGATTCTTATCAGCTGCACACACTTCAAAAATTCCCTATGAGCAAATTGGTCGCTTGTTTAAACTCAAATTTAACCCTAGAATCATCATTTACAGTCTGTCCCATTTAACACTAAAATCAGCGACAGCACTGGACCTTTTTGAACTGGATGATAAGAGGAAAATAGTTTCTGCGTACAGGAGCAACTGCCCCGATGGCCATTAAGGACCATGTGTGAAACGGTGGCGCCACCACTGCACCCACGACCTACTGTCACCAGAACAAAACACTCAATTCCAGTTTCTGGGAGAAGCAGAGCATCTCCTTTTGGTGCTCAAGTGCCGTCACCGATTTTGCAGTTGGTTCACAAACAAAGTGAACCACCAAATGTAACCCTTGCGCTCGACCGATGTGCTGAAAGGCGATTCTGAAGTGTGCATGACAATGCCGCAATGGTTACTTACAGAGTTGCACCAGAGCCGAGAAGCGCTCCCTATACGGAACCCAGCGTAACCCGCACCACGGCACACAAGCCAAGGCGGCCCCCTACCAGTTGCATGCTGCACAGTGTGCCAACTATGTATCAACCACCGTACCGGGACCGGGACTATGTATCGGGCACCACACTGACACCACTACAACTCTCTACTGTCCGCAATAACGCTGCCACGCTGCTGCACATCAGATCATAAGTGGGTGGGAAGAAAAACTTCACCATCTCTTTCTAGAGAAAGTTGAGAGGAGCGCAAAAGCTAAAAGTGCATCCAACCTCTGCTGAAAGTGCGCCCAGTAGATCGCCAAACCTTCAATGACTCAAATAGCACACGAAGAATGAACCGATGTGACGATTTTTCCCGCACTAGGTAAACACATCTACAAGTGATCTAAATGTGTACTGATACGTGGTTTACGAGATAAAGGCACACTATTGTACTCCTCCTTCATGATGGATGCGTGCATTTCCCCCGGTTTTCAAGTAACCGTTTTGACACAATGCAATCCCGGTGTCGCACGCGTGCCGCGTGCCCAGAGATCTAGTCAGAGCTTCTCGGTCGACCGACCGGTCCATGGAGAGATGCGACAGCGCTCCGACTCACCCGAGCTGTGTGGCCAGCTCCTTCCACTGGTCCAGCTCCCCTCGGAGCTGCTCGGCCTCCTCCTGCAGCTGGCTGCACCGCTTCTGCAGCTCCGTCAGCTTGGCTGCGTTGCTCTGCGCCGCCAGCAGCCGCTCCTGCACCAGGTGCACGTTGGTGCGCGCCCGCCTGCGACGATGGAGCGAACGGCCATGGAACTCTCCTCTCAGGGCTACTCAGTGTACACCAGTTGAGAAACTCCCCACAGGCACCTCCCAGTTCTCCCCCACCCCCCCCTGCCCTGGGGGCAAGCAGGTGCAAGCACGGGGCAAGTTGACTGGCCTGCCATCGAACAGCAGGAAGTTCAAGAATTCAAGAAAGTTTATTTTCAGTACCAAAAAGACACTGGGGTGGGCGCAGACAAAAAGCCAATTCATTGGCTTGGCGAAGGTCTGCGCCCCCTTGGGATGAGAACGGAATAAACACAAACAGGAAAGTTTCAGGCCGTAGAGGAAAAATAGAAGACACTTTCTTCTGCCCATTCGGGCTGTGAACAAATCATGAAGAAATTATGACAAAAGGCATACACAGGGTAAGTGTAAGCTGAATGAGCTCCCTTCACAACACACACACAACAAAAAAAGAAACAAGAGACTGAAGAAGCAAGCAGCCAAAAAGTAAAATGCACACAAAACAGTAAAAAACGCTCTTTGATGAGTAAACTAACCGCTTATACATTGCTACAAGATGACTACAAGTTGACGTAGTACAGTCGAACCCAACTATATCAAACCCGTTTACATCGAGCCCACGTACGTGTAATAAATAACGATCAAGCGCCCCCCCTCCCATGCAAGCGCCCCCCTTTCATTATCCGAGTATTTTGAGTTTCCACGCATTACCAGAACAAGCGCCCCCCCCCCTAACACCGTTGATGGTCCAAACCAATGAAACTGAAACCGCCCAGGAACACTTCTGACTGCGCTCTTGGCTAAACCAGAATCCAATCCAAGAGCACAGGGTAGCCGTTAATTCCGTACACGCTTGCCATTTTGTTGTCATCTGACATAGCCGAATGTGCTTGTGACTGTGACAACGGTGGTTCGTGACAAGCATTCGTAACGAAAGCCAGAAGACACATGAGATTTCTCGGAGGCACCCAGGCCCTTTTGCTCCACCGTGAACGCCCTCCGAACACATCATGAGTACACCTTGTTCAACATCTCAAAAATGGACAGATGATGCAAGAGGAAAGAATGGGTTCTCTGGCTAAAAGGACCAACAACGCGGTTGACGGGAACACCGTATGAATTGCTAACCCCCCGGCTACACTGCAGTCCGAATGTCATTTCAACCAAATGCAATTTGACTCAAATGGGGTGCTTCGAATGCCATTCAGAATCGCCCTGTGCTACACTACAATTTCGATGGCATTTGAAAGCTTTCACAATTGCTCACCCTGCTGTAGTGGTGCTGTTGTCACCCCGTTCTGTTTTCGTACAATAATACAACAATCAAAATTAGCAGTAGTTACTAAGGCAATAAAATGATTTCAAATTAGAAGAGACACCAGTTTTGACTTTAAGTGGTGGCTGTTTGCGTAGTCTTATTTCTTTTTTTTTTTTTTGCAACTGAACCACTGGTTTTGAGAGTATGAAAATTAAATATGTTGATTGCATATTTTAAGTAAATGAACAGTTCAAATGACATTCGGACGCTAGTGTAGCAGGGGTATATATAGTGTAGCAGGGGTATGTGAATTTTACGGCCTGTGACTGTTAACTCAGAGCAGTAGCGCTTGACGCAGAGACCTAATTTACGTTTGTGCGAGAAAACGTAGACGCGGCAACGCAGCATTCGGAAGAGTGATGCTGTAAATGGTCGCCACTGTGACAACACAATCGTTTATTTTTATGTACTATAAATTGGATGATGAGTCACTTTTCAATTTTTCAAAGAAATCAATGGTTAAAAATAGCCAATAATTAGTTGATAGCCACTGATGACTGACATCAGTTAATAGTTACCAATTTTCTAACTCGCCTCCCACATTTACTGATCCATTGATTTGATTGATTGATTGTGGGGTTTAACGCGCCGACGCAACGCAGGCGATGAGGCGCGCCGTAGTGGAGGGCTCCGGATTAATTTTGACCACCTGGGGATCTTTAACGTGCGCCGAAATCTCATACACACGGGCGTTTTTGCTTTTCGCCTCCATCAGAAAAGCAGGAATCGGGAATCGAACCCGCGACCTCGTGCTCAGCAGCGCAAACGCCTTAGCCACTGAGCCACCGCGGTGGATTTATTGATCCATGCGCCGCTGCCAGAATTATTGAACCTCTTAAACTTTCCTTGGTTACTGATCTCTATAGCATACATCGAAGCTTTTAAAAGATATCCAAAACAATTCCATGATGATTTGCTCTAAATTGTTCTAACACTACAGGGGTGAGACAGCTGCGCATATTGCGCACTTTTGATACAAATCTGCTTTCCTGCGCCAGGCTGCTCCAAAAGCTTGAAAACTGCAAAAATTGCGCCAAAACTGGGCTCCCAAACAGTCTGAGAGCCAAGGATTTAACGCTCCCGCTAGTTTCGGTGGGGAAAAAATGCTTACTGACGGCATAATTCTTCCCAGCACTCCCAGGTGATCCTGTTTGTAAAGGTTTAATTGGATTGATCATACAATAAAAAACCGGCATAAAATTGTCCCCAAGATAGTTTTTTCGAAGGTTACCATGTCGGGTTGCACATTGAGTTTTTTTAAGTTTTCCCATGGAAAACAATCGCAAAGACCTGTAGAAAAAATACGCATGTGTACTCAGGCGACAAACTACTGGTGAAAATTGATGAAAAGACGGCAATTTTCGGAGCGCCCGTATCTCCAGAACGACATACTGGGCCCGCCATCTTGGTGTGGTGAATATTGGAAACCATGGCCTGTCGGGCAGAACAGTTGCTCGTGTTCACAGCAGAGTGCTCTTCGCCGATTTCTACTGTTGTTTTGGTTATGGGGGGTGGCTGGGTTTTCATTTAGCCGTTTGATCTGTTGAGGGAAGTTGCGTGACTCGAAGAACGGGAATTCATCAAAAACAACGTGGGGCCCGTGAATTCGCCGTGTTTCGGCCTCGAGTGAGAGGCGCGTTGCGTGCTTGAAGTGAAATTTTGGTCTCATTGCGGTGTTACAATAAAACGCTGAGTTATTGCTGCCTTTGGCAGCGAGCTTGCGCGTGGCGGAAATGAGACGATCGACACTGCAGAAGTGGCGGCGCAGGCTACATCGCCGCAAAATGTTCAAGCAGTGGCCGATAGCGGGACGGGCTATTATTGCACGCTAGTAATAATGGTTTATTGAAGTGAAACATACCAACGTTATTCAAATTGCGATCGTAGTGAATGCGCACCTTGGGGATTGAAATGGGAGGGATGGTGGGGCGCGAAGATCGTCACCTCGCTTTGTGCAACTTTTGCCATGCCTCTACAATTGTGTGTAAAGCCAAGTCTAGGATTACAAAAACAATAATTTCAGCATTCACACGATAATGAAAATGCCTTACGATTGCTTAGTTTTTCGATTCGATGTTCTCATCGGCACTCCATGCTATCTATGCATAGAGCCTAAGAATTTATAAATGGCTTGTAAAAAGGTAGTGCAGTTCGTGCCTTGTGAAGTTGTGATACTCTAGTAGAAAAGACTTCATTGAAAGGCTGTTTCAGTGTTATGTACGTTCAAAACCCATTAAAAAGTGCACCCCCCCCCCCGAGTGGCCAAAAATTTGATTTTTAGGCTCCTAAGGTGACGTAATAAATGTCATCATTCTGCTCCAAATCAAGGTTCTTCTGCTCCAAAATCGAGATTTCGCTGCTCCCAAATCTGGTTCAGCTGCCTCACCCCTGTTTAACAGTCTTTGCTGACGGGTTCCATGGCAAATGACTGGAAAGTATGATCCGTAACATGATCCGCAGTGGAGAGGCATCGCAGCTGCGCTCTCTCTGAGCCTTGTTGCGTCACATATGTAACTTGTAGTCGCGGTATAAAAAATTTTTAAACTCGAGGTCCGAGGCGTCGTCGCTCGCCTAGCACCCAGATTTCTCCAGGTACCCCCTGCGGCCGCCGTTCGTGCGTTCTGCCCCTTCCGCTCACAAACCCTTCGCCACGGTAGAACAGCTTGAGTATGGGCACTCGGGTCCGAGGCGTCGTGACACGCCTAGCACCCAGATTTCTCCAGGTACCCCCTGCGGCCGCCGTTCGTGCGTTCTGCCCTTCCGCTCACAACCCTTCGCCACGGTAGAACAGCTTGAGTATGGGTGGGCTTGCAGTTTGTCGCCATCGAGGGTACAGTGCCTATGTGACAGGACGGTAGAGCAGCCAGTGCTGCTCTATCGTTGCACACAGGTGGACCGTGCCCTCAAGATGTCTGACAAACGCGACACATCTCGCACATGGTGCTGAGATGCGAACTGCCCGGCTGGGCAGCACTCCCATATGGTGTGCACGAAGATCGGCGGCAGAGCGGCAGAGGTCGCCGAGAGCGCATCAGCGATCTGGCGACTTGCATCTGCAGCCGTCTTCGTCACGCGTGAAGTCGACAGTGGCATGTCGACTCCACGTCGCTTGCGGCACCATCTGGGGGCTGCCTCGAGCCTCGGCTGCAAGCCCTTCCTGCACCATACGGGAGCAGTCGATGGTCTCGGCCCCACCGCACGGCAGAAGCACACTGATCTGCCATCGGGCGTCACATACCCGATGCTGCACACCGTGCAAATGGGGGGTGCGGCCATGGCCGCCCTAGAGGCGGCACGTCAGTGGCTTGGACACTGCCCTGTGCTGTTGGGTGGTCTCCCTCCCACACAGAAGTCAGTGACCAATTGCAAGGCTCCGAGTAAGGCGCAGAGGACTCACCTCCAAAGACTCAGACGACACAGATACGCGATCCGACCACTCGGATCAATCTGATATGGTTGTTGGAACCTTATATAGTTAGGAAGGATGGCGCGGAGGAGGGCTGATAGGTCTTTTGTAAAGTGTCACGCATTAGTGGACCAGAAAAGGTTATAGTGGTAAGGAAAACTGTGTCATGGGTTCGGCAGCTCAGGGTGAGGACATTCTACATAAAATCCGCATGACCGGTTATGCGTGTCAGCGGGTGTGGGGGAGGGCCATCCACTTGACCACTCATTGGGGGGAGGGGAGGAGGGGCTTTCGGCATCACGGCAGCCTCCCCCCAACACCAAGTTTTCTCCATGTCCGCGTCACCCTCCTTTCGGCCTTTTTTGGCGAGCTATTAGTCTCTGCGTCTGTGTGGTCAACTGTAAGAACGAACTAAGAAAAAACGCACTCACAATAACTATACTCCCTAATGCCTAAATTTGTGCGCAGTGCAGACTGCAGTCTTCCCTGGTCACAGCGCATATCTGCTGCGGCTGAGGCAGTGGCGGATCCAAGGTGAGGGGCACTTGGGCGATCCCTCCCCTCCCCCACAAAGCCACTAACTAATCCACTCCACCCCCCCCCCCCTCATTCCACACCCCTCGACACTTATTTTTCCTCACGTGCAAGTTTTTTACCCGTGGCGGAGCTAATGCAACCTTTGCCTTAGTGGAAGCGTGCTTATCGCTTTCGTGGCAAGGTATGCGTCGATGTTGGCGAACAGAACACGATGCGGGTGCACACTCGAAACACGACCCCCAGAGCAAGCACGAGAAAGATATGTTGAATGTTGCAAGGTATACGCCCGCCCACATCTACTACCCACAGAGTCTTTCTTTCTCGATGATCTACCACATGTTGGCGGCACCGTCGGCTGCATGGACGACCTGCAACGTTGGCATTACGTTAACTTCCCCAAGCTGCACAAGTACGCGTCCCGCCACTGTACGCTACACTCGGCAGTGTACATTTTCTTGAGTGCTCCTGTGTCTTTGTCCTTTATCATCTCATCACACTGCCTGTCTCTCACAATGCAATATTCCTTACAGATTACAGCTACCAAAAATATGCCTTGAATGTGTACCACAATGGGTACTGTTTGTTGTGCCTTTTGCCTCGTTATTTCCATTGGTACTTGCCTTTCAAGTGTTTATGGCATTACGGCATTTTTTTGGCACTACAGTCTACGCTCATTACAGCGGATCCGGCAACAACAAACTTTCAGTTACATTTCTGTTGGTTTGTCTGGTTCCTATGCATTTTGAATGGAGTCCACTCCACTCATAACGGACCCGGCTAGAGCAGACTGTCGGCTACAACAGACTAAATTTTAGGCGAAAGTTGTTTCGACCGAATATTTATAGCGGACTTCCGCGGGGCCGGCACCCGATTTTGCTTTTTCTTTGTTTAGTTTGGCAAGAAAACTGTTATGTCTGGCTACATTGCTGGCAGCTGGGTCGTTGGCGCAGCCAAAGTCAAGCCAGTGCCAGTGGCTTTTTTTTTTTTTTTTTGCGCGACCAGCGGTATGAGCGGCAGGGTAGCTGACTTCACTGTCGGATAAATTAAGCGTAATTCATCGCTGTCGAACATGGGGAAGAACAGGCCGACATCGCCAGAACTACAGGCCTGTCTAAGCAGACAGTCCACTCTACCGTCAAGAACAAGGCCGCTGCCGATAAACGAGACTCCGGTGAGATTGAAAACAGCGCTATCGAATACGCAAAGTGGTGCACCTGGAGGCGATTCTGCCCTCGTCAGTTTTTTTTTTAAGTAATAAAAACCTCGGGTTCAGTGGAGTTTGGTCTTTATTATTCCCACGCATGCATCGTTCCCGTTCCGTTCGGTGAAAAAGGGAAGAAATGCCTCAAGTAGGGGGGTTGGTTCCCATCCATTGTGTGCAACCATCCATTGTGGTCTAACTTTCGATTTCAGAGCTGTCCGTCATCAGATTACTTCATAACAGCTGTTTCAATGACCAGACTAATATCGTTAAAAATGTGGAAGCTGCCTTGGGGGAACGTCAGGCAGCGATCCGATTTGTTTGACGAACGGTTTCGGGAAAACCTGCCTCGTCGTGAAGGGATTTAAAAAAGCCTAGCTAATTCTGATGGCCACGGCTGATGTTTTATAGCCGGTTAATAATTCCGCCTAGTTATACTCTTGCTTTATTTTCTCAGCTTATCATGCGTCTTTACAGGCTTGACCGTATGCACTAGGCCTTTTCCAAGTGCCGGTGCTAAGCTTTGGAAACGGTGTTTACGCGATTCTTTGCCCTCGCGCGAACACTGTGCAGAGGTGCTGCAGGCGTGTAGAAAGAACAAAGTGTATGTACTATGTATATGCAATATCGGTCAAAGTACCCACTTTAGGGCTCATACCACCCCACCCCCACACCCCCGTCGGATACTGCATACTTCGGCTACAGCGGACGTTTTTTTCCGGATTAAGACGGTCCGTTGTAACGGGCGTACACTGTACTTTTAGATGCAAAAAAATCTTGCTGCTTCGTTAACGCTGTTAGAGTTTTATTGCGTACTGCGTACATGTATTTTTCCTCTGCTTATCACTTGTATTGTTTTGTTGCTAACATCACACTTACTACAAACTCCCTATTTTGGCCCTGAGGGTAATCTAAATGAATAAATAAATAAAACTTGCAGAGCGGTGCAACCATGAAACTTTTACATTTTGTGGTGAAAAATTACGCAGACTGTAGTACTAATGTTGATACAGCAGCAGCATTGATCGTGATGAAGTGACTGTCCACAGAATACTGCTTTTACATACATAGCAATGTGGTGTGGCAATGACAGTTACAGAAAAATAAGTTTGTTTTCCACGAAATAAGGGTGTTGAAATGAGAAACAAGGCATTTAAAACAGTAGCAGCATTACAATAACAAGAACAAGATTCATCAAAACACTATTTATATATATCCCAGTATATATTCAAACATTCAACTGTGGGGGCCCGTGTTCCCCTACGCCTCGCCTGCACATGTTTCCACGAGCTGGGAGCCGCCATTTTGGGTAGCCGGTGCGTCACGTAGGTCTTGTCCTCTTCATGACCCCGCACGACACGCCGAACCGGCTCGCCGCGAACGTGTGCGCGAGGGAAGGAGGACCAGTTTGTCACCTTCCTTTGCGCCACCCTCTCCCCGATCTGGGGAAGATCTCCTCTCCCCTCCGGAGGAGCTGACCTGCGGGACGAACGAGCGCTCCGCCGGAGAGTCGACTGGGCGATTTGGTCGGAGTCGGTTGGCTCGGCTGTGCCTACGCCGAATGCCCCGATGACGGTGAACCCAGTTGGCTCCACGGACTCTGCTGAGAGATTCTGCCCTGATCGGTCGCCTCGGGATGCCTCCCCTGCTCCCGCGGCCGTGACGACGGATATCGAGGTCTGAGCCCAGCGACAGGAGCCACTGTCTCCCCGCGAGCGATAGTCGGGTTGTCTGGTGTATGCACTGTATCTGCCAGGCAATAAAGCCTCATTTTGGATTGCCGGAGCCTGTCTACCGCATGTGAGTACTCGAACCCGTGCGTGAGTCTTCAGATTCCGCAGGGCTAGTGTACGGCGCGTAGCGTTCTCTAGCAAAGCTAGCCGGGGTCCTCTGCTCTCCCGTACGTTTGCCCACACAACATACAAAAAAATCTGACAAGTGAGGCACATTAATGCGATAGCGTACTCAGTGATGACGGAAATGCATATGATAACGGCGACAAGAACAGGCAAACGAGTTGAAAGCCGTGCAGCAAGTCCTTTGCTAAACGACGCTTTGTTAAAAGCGTCGTTTAAAAAGGTCGTTTAAACAAAGTCCTTTGTTTAACAAAGGACTTTGTTAAAGTCCTTTGCTAAACTGCAGAAACCGCCTGAAATTGCTTCAAATGTGCCGGCTTGTACGTGCCGGTGATGATTTTGAAAATCCTGAGGACTGCAACGAAGCCATTTCCAGTGTTCCTGAAGCGTGAAGTCAGCTGTCGGAATTTCTGGACACTGTTGCCGGATCGATGGTCGGCGAGTTTGCGAGTGTAGATGATGGTGTCATGACCATGGGAGAGTTTGGAAGACTCTATCGCCGACATTGTGCCGAGTGCAAGAGAAAGCGGGCGCACAGAGGAAAGCAATGGCGATACTTTGCCCACAACCTCCGAAGTGATTGGTGCACTTGCACTAGTCCAGCGCTTATTCTCAAACGTGATAGGTTGTGGCCTCAGCTGCTCCGACTGTGCTGACCATGTGAAGTAGTACATACCCTCTCAGGAAGAGAGGTTGTGCAAGCAAAAGATACAGGACTGTTGTGTGCGAAAGTAAGGCAGTTTCATCAATTGGATGTTTTTATAAATAGCACCTGCTTTTATGACATTTAATTCCTTAACTTGCTTACATAGAATTATCTCCTATACCGAACCGATACTTTTTTTTTTTGCGAGTTTGATATAACCGGGTTTGACTGTACTGAAGTGCTTGCTGCTGCCATAAGTCACTTAAGAGAAAACGATGAAAACATAAGTAAACATCACCTAATTTAGTGTTCCCTAATTTTAGCAGCAAGCTTTATTTTTATTAAACTGTGTAATCAAACAACACTTCGCAAAGCCTAGTCTTGGTCCACTAGGTGCCACACCAATACGTACACTTGCCCGCCAACTTTGACAAAGCAGGGGTGCTTGCACTGCCCAAGCCGAGTTTCGCAACTGGTATGTACAAAAGATCTCTACATTCCCAGCGTGTGAAGTGTGCGAGAGAGGTGGCACTATGTACCTGTGCAGCTCCACCTCCTCCTGGAGCTTCGCCAGTTCCTTCTCAACAAGCGGCAGCCGCCTCAGCTCGTCCCGCATGATCCGGGATAGGTCCTCCGCCTCCTTCAGGTCCTCCAGGCGCCGCTCAAGCTCCTAGCACAGGGAGGAAAAGGGGGGGCGTCAGGGCGAGACCCTGGGATACACCACGTCACCAAGCAACTCACTCCACACTGCACGGGCTCCAAATGTGAGATTTTGTGCAACGACAGGCTTTACTGACGCCTTTCATGGCAAGGTCAAGGGTGAGCTAATTTATGGGTTCACCTAAAATTTTGAAGGGTTTAAAAGCGATGAATAAAAACAAGGGAGAGAAACATGGAGACACACATGGTGCCCTCCGCCTCTCAGTGTTTTTAACAACGAAGCTGTTAGGAAATCGTAATTTTTTCATATCCGCAGTTAAAAATACCAAGAAATTGCCGAGCACACGCACATGAGCGCGGGCCTCGCAGCGGCTGCCCGGCAGTTAACAAAACCAAGAAACTGCTGAGTGCTCGTGCGTGCGTGCCTCGCGGCAACCGCCCAGCTTTCCAGTCAAGCCAGGCATACCCACTTAGGGAGATTGGCCAATCTCCAGCATTCGCCGTAACCGTGGCAACACTACTAGCTCGGAACGAGGAAGGCACGTCATAGCGTACGCCCCTCCAAGGTGATGTACAATGATTATCACTTCCAAAACAATGAAGGAAGCTCACACTTATAGCAACAGTGATGGAGTAAAGGTCGTTGTGGCAGCGAAGAAGAAGCAAATCGGCTGCAATCATGGATATAAACTGTCGTGATGGCTGTGAAGGTTGCGTAGCAGCTTCGATACCTTGAAGTCTTGCGAGTTAGTGTGAGCTTCCTTCATTTTTTTTTGTTTCACAGCACTTTCAATCTTTCAGGATTAGGTTCTAACCAGCCCAAACCACAACTTTACCAGACTCGCTGAAACAAAGGAAATCAACGTACTAGCAAACACTAAACAGAGACAAAGGTAAAAGAGGCGAACGAAACACACGCTAGATTATGTAAGTGACAGAAGGGTTACCACATTGAAACAGGTTAACAGGGCCGATTGTACTAGAAATAAGGACAAAGGTTGTCGCTAAAACACTCGCACCACCCTTGGGTAGGACTAGTCATTTAGCACACTTCAGCTAAAGAGCAGTATTTCTTTGCTTGAGGCAGCAATGTTCAAGCCAGCCGTGCAAACAATGGGGCAGGGGCGTAAAAAATGCCCACTCACAGGATCGCTGGGCATACTGAGACACGCCGTCGACCTAACAAGTCGTTAGCACCCGCATTTATTTCTTCGATGATCGCAACAAGCCTGATGATGGTTACTATTTCAGCTGCACGCCAGCATCACTGTGTACAGGCCACAGGCAATCAGACTTTCTGTGCACCTTTAGCAGAAAAGTTTTTCTCCCTGCTGATAAAAAGGGAGTAAAAAAAAAGAGAGTGAAAGAAGAGTCACCTTTGCTTTTGTTTCTGCCTTTCGAAGATCTGAATTCTCACTCTGCAGGTGGGAAATGAGGAGCTCCTTTTCGCGGACATGCCTGCACGGACAAGTCAACAAGAGTAAAAATCAAACTTTCCAATCCAGAAAAAAAATGACTTACAATAACCATGCAATCTGGAAAGGTTTGTCGCAGACGAGAAGCTAATCTTAGCACCTTTAGCAGTTTCCTAAGTTAATCAGTTGTGAGTTTACTACATTTACCACGATAGTAATGATCAACAAGAGAGACATTTACTTCTAACGTCGTCTTTGTCTTTCAATTAGCAAGAATGAGTGAAGGAAAAAAGAATGAAAGAGCCAGAAATTTTTTCACAGGAGGCGAAGCTGTACTGCCATCTCTCACTTTTTCCCATCTCTCTTTCAAGATATCGGGAGAAATCAATTACTCTCATTTATACCCGTGCCACACGTACACGAAAAATGACATTAAATGCTTAATGCCTTAACTTTTAATGCCATTAATTTGCTGCTACACGCAAAAATCTAATGCCATTCGCATGAATGTCATTTTGGTTTAAGGAGTTCCGCACAACTCATTTACCTTCGCGAACGCCTTAAATCTGCCTACTCTCGAACGCGATGAGCAGCAAATGAAGCCACCGAAACTCTCAGCACCAGAGTGTTGACGCGGAAATGTAGCTGAACTTCGAAATATGACGATTTTTTGTGCACAATTGGTGGCGAAGTTTTGAAGAAGACGAAGTTCACTAGAACAGAGGCAAAAGTAAGAACATCGCGTTACTCTTCGTGTTAAATTTTTCGGATTTGGCTACCGCTGGCCGGCGACGGCATGCTGAAGCCACTTTTCGAAACGGCTCCCACCATTTTTAAGAAAACACTATTTCTCATAAAAAATTTTTTCGCAAAAAAAAAAAAAAAGAACAGTTTTAACGCTTCTAAGGCGTTTTTCTCTACATTAAAGTCTTCTAAAATATGAGTGAATTTCTCTCTTTGGTCATGATCACCATCATGCCTAACACATTTAATGCCTTTGCATTTTCGCGTGTAGCACGGCCCACCCAATTAATGACATTTGTTATCTTAAGGCCTTAAACACTTAATGTCATTTTTTGTGTACGTGTGGCACGGGTATTAAACACTGAACAAAGGACGAACAAAGAGCTTGGGTAATCTTCGGCATATAAAAAGAAAACCAACGTCCACTGAACAGCGAATTGAAGTGACCATTCCACATTACAGTGAAACTAAAGCTCTTTACCGCCCTTTCCCCTCCTCCCCAGCTTACTGCCCTTAGGAATAGCGCTTTCTATTCGATCTTTACAACAAGCTCAACAGACCTCCAGTTCTACACTACCTGTACTTTGCTTCGCATGACAGGTTTGTTCTTCTTTGTCTCTGTTTTAAACAACCAATTAGCCGCCAAAACTTAGTGGACGTGCACTTGCAATGCAATTATCTCTTATCAAACAAAAAAAAAAATCTCAACCCTGCTTTTTGATTCAAGCCTCTGCGTTGCGAGGAAGGCCAAGGTTACGGGCGGACACTGCCCTTCCTCTAGGCTCATCAAATACATGCCCTGGCAAGTGTTTTGAGTACAAACAAATACTGGCCTCTTAAGGACTTCCACTTGCTCCTTGGCCTCGTCGAGAGACGTCCGCATCATTGCCTGACCGGCAGACAAGCCTGGGTGGGGTAGAAAGCATCATCATCATTATCATCATCAGCCTGCCTATGCCCACTGCAGGGCAAAGGCCTCTCCCATAGATCTCCAGTTATCCAAGTCTTGTGCTAACCGCGACCAACTTATCCCCGCAAACTTCTCGATCTCATCTTCCCATCTAACCTTCTTTCTGCCGCCCCCTAGGGACCAGGCTTGCCTTCTCTAGGGATCGACTCTGTTACCCTTAATGACCAATGGTTATCTTGCATTCGCATTACGTGCTCTGCCCATTTCTTCTCCTTAATTTCTACTAATATGTCCTCGACACGCGTTTGTTCCCTGACCCGCTCCACTGTCTTCTTGTCCCCCAATGTTACACCTATCATCTTCCGTTCCATTCCTCGCTGAGTCGTCCTCAAAGAAAGCATTGAAGCCCATTTCTCTCTTCCTCCCAGCAGATGTCAGCACTACTCCTTTTGTTGTAGCATCCTCAATAAATAGTGATATCTTCAAGGGTGGCAGAACCCTTCACTAAGTATAATGCAAGTGGCAAACACAATGCCACTGGCAATTATCGGGTTCAAATGTGACCAAGCAGACAAACCAGTAGAGAAAAAAGAAATGTTTCAAGGCAATGCGTTCCACCCAACGTTTGGAATCAAATTCCTTAGCAGCGACACGTTCTCGCCAACCGAAATTTGTGTGCCACCCAATGTCTCATTCTTGGATTTCTGGAGTTTTCAGGCTATTTTTTTTGGTCTTTTCTGAGGACGTCCTTATCTGTGAGCAGACACAGTAAATTTCAATACAGGAAAGAAAAGCGTAATGACAGGATATACATTAAAGCATCACCGTTAAGAATGTAGACAACAGGACATCAGCACAGTGTGCAAGCTTCATGCGACTGGAAATTGCATTGTTTTGCCTGGTTTGTCTGGCAGCAAAGGTCTTCCAATTATTATTTTCTTTTTAACCCTTTGAGGGTCACGGCCGTACATGTACGGCATCGGCAAACACTTTTAAAATGGTCAATGACGTACATGTACAGCATCGCTTGTATCTTTAAAAAGCGCGCCTTTTTCGCCAACTTCTTTTGCTTGGCATGTGCTGTCACACTTCGGAAATACGTCAATTTTTTTTCTTGCGCCAATGGCTCTTCTTTTTATTTTTTTTATGATTTACTTCAGCAGCGCGCCGGCTATCGCTTGCGCATCCGCTAACGAGGGGGCGCGCTGGGTATCGCCCACCAGGTACCCGGGCGCCTCTCGCTTCTTGCGCCTGCCACAGACCAAGGTTGCCTGCGAAACTGATGAGGCTCTTTTCTCTTTTTTTTTTTTGTATTTTATAAGCGGTGCGCCGCCTACAGCTCCCACACCCGGCCGCGCGCGCACGCACGCGCCGGCGAGCGCCGGCGGGCGCGCAGCGGTTGGTTTCGGTATCGTCCTCCTGGCACTTCCCGCTTTTTGCGCCCGTGAAACTGATGTCTATATGATTTTGATTCACTCAAAAAGTGCCAGATTGTTACTCTCTCAATTTTATTTAGAATTTTTCTTGTGTAACGCCATAATAAACCACATGTATGTAACAACACAAATGATTTTTGTCACTTTACGGTCACCCAAAAAATTTTTGATTATTTTTTCTCGATATAGATTCGTTCGTAGAATTTAAATCAGCAATAAAAAAAATTCGACTATGGGGGAGCGCATTTGGCGAAAAAATTCGACCCTCAAAGGGTTAAAGGAGTGTCCTTAACCATCATTTAGAATGAAAAGGGCTGATATTGTGTGGAATTTGTCCACTTTTCCAGACTCCTAAAATTCATGAGGATCCCAGGTTTTCTGTTAGTCACCCTGTACAAACCGTAAAACTAGAGGTTTCGGAGGTTGGAGAATAAAAAAAACCGCCATACCTTTTGACTTCTCCCTCCAGTGTGTAAGTCATCTCACGGGAGGACTCAGTTTGCTGCAAGGAACAGAGATTTACCATTTCCAAACCGCTTATTTAAGGGACACCAAGCATGTGAACAAGTTACACAATTGCCATAACAAAAGGAAAAGAGAAAAAATTTCAAGTTCACTTCTCTCTCTAAAGTACTGGCACAAACACATAGTGTGACCACAAGTGTGTACATTTATAAACGAAACACGCATTCACAGGTTCCTCATAAATCCTATCTTCGTGCTTTTAAGTTTTCTTGAAACATCAGATGTCAAAGGCAGCTACAAAAAGGGCAAGGCATTTAAACTTGAGGCGGGGGAACTTTGCGACATGGAGGCTGTGACTTTGTGAAATGGAGGTTCTGTAAAGGTCGTCTCGATTCCCAAACTTTCTCACAGGTTACAGGGCTAAAACGAATTGGGTTACACACACCCTATTCTTAATCATAAAGAACTAAATTTTAGTGGGCACAATGGAAATCCCAGTTGGCTTGCAAATGCAATAATGTTTTCTAGCAACATATTTCAGTCAGCACAGGCATACGCAGCTTACAACTCCAGTGAAGTGAAGGAAATTTTGTAAGCTAATATACGTACTGCACGTGCGCTTGTGTGGAGTTATTGTGACTTACACTTTACTTAGTTTAATACAGTGTACAAACTAACAAAATAAAGCCACATTCTTCCTGGCACAAATCTTGCTGGGACTCAGTTTTTGCTGTGTGACTGAATTGCGAGAAACTGCCAACAGCTGGCTGACCAATACCTCTGCTACACGAGCGTTTGAAAGGACATTTCAGTCGAATGACCTCCGAACTTTCAAATGCCATTCGAACCGGAAGGAGTTCTGCCAATCTACCCGATAATTGTCAAAGGCAAGTGAAAGTTTTTGCGTTCGCCCGCCATGTTTTCATGTCACCACTATTGACCTGCTGTGTTAGTGACAAAAATTTAATTTTAGAGTTAAAATGATAAAATTGATAGCAATGTACAAGCACGCACAAAACATGCGCTGACAGCCAGTTTTCTTTCTTATTTTTTTTCGCAGCGCCAGTGTTGAGAGTAAAACCCCACTTTAAAACCCCAATCTTTTTTCTCGTAAATAATTGTTTTTGTAATTATGGCATGCAAGAACTGCTCCCAAAAGTACAACCGTTTGCGTTTCAAAGGCCTTCTAGAACCTCAAAGGTCATTGGTGGCGCTCCTTTTAGTCAAATGTCATTTCAACCAAAGGCCTTTGGAAAACATCGTGTAGCAGCTCAAGGGTGTCTTTGAGTCAAATGACATTTGACCCAAAGGCCTCCGAAACGCTCGTGCCGCATGGATATAAATTTGTTGACAGTATGGCCGGCAAGCCGTGCAGTCAAGCCAAGCCTGCAGGAGTAAGCAGCACACAAAATGTCATAGAAAATCGGCAAGGAGGACAGCACTTTCAAATTGATTTTCCTACTGAATAAATTCACGTAAACGCACACAGAGTTGTCGAAGCATGGCCTAGGGATTCCAGACTTTACTCTGCACAAGTAATCTTCCAATGTTTATAAATCATTTCAGTACTCCTTTAAGGAGAGTTTTTCTCCATTCAAATAGACATTTTGCCAGCACCAACAGACCAGTCCAAATTATTCGTTGCTTAAAACAATGTGACTTCAAATTAAAGACATTCGATTGTAGTGGTTGCTTTCCCAGAGTCCTGTAGCGTAAAGGTAGTCCAGGGAAAGTGAACTGCAGAGCTGTGGATGTGACTAGAAGAAAATTAGAATGCTTGTGGAAGAAAAGCAGAGACAGGTGTATAGCGTAGACCAGCTCCCACCTACAAAAAGCAATTTATTTTGAGCCTGCCACTAATAGCAAGCTATAATTAACGGAGAAGTACAGCACAACACAGGCAGATCAGCTCCCTTGGTGAGATGAGCCGTGTCACCACCCCGATACAAATGGCATGCCATTAACTACCAATCTGTCAATCAATCAATCAATCAATCACGTTCCTCCCCACCTGGTCCAGCTCCTGCTGCAGCTCGAGGCAGCGTGCCTGTGAGCGGCGCCAGCGCTCCTGGAACTCGCTTCGCCTGGTTGGCCATCTGCTGCCGCAGCTGGGCCAGCTTGGCCCTTCCGTCGGCCTCCTGCTCCAGGGCCTTGATCAGCTGCTGCTGCAGCTGCCCCTTCTGCTCACGCTCCTTCTGCGCACCGCGACCAAGCCATGCCGTCATGGCGTTCCCATCCTCACAGCAATAAACACGTCTCTCCATTCATCCCGAGGACATTATGTCAGCGCTGTAGGACGGGACACGAGAAAAGCATTCGTCCTGCGTATATATTTCACGAGTCCCTCATTAAAGCGCTGGTACATTGTCCTCAGTATCAAATAACCAACCAACCCGACTTTCCGTTGTTATTTCCACTCATGACCATCATCAGCTCATTTCATGTCCCTGGCAGGACGAAGGCCTCTCCCACAGACTCCCAACTGCTCCTATCCTGAGCTTCACAAAGTTCATTCTTTGCCACCCAACATCCTCGTCTCGTCCTTCCATCGAGTTATGGGTCCACCCTGCCTCTAAGCCCCGTCTCTTGGTAGCCACTCTGTTGCCATGGTGATCCACAAGGTCCCAAGGCCTCATCTGTAGGATTGCTCTGGGTAAAACACAAGACCGACCAGAAAGAACACATACACTTGACGTAAAGCCTGTGCCTTCACAACATGTTTCTGAGAACGCGACAAACAGACTGCACCCTTACAAACAGTTAACGGAGCGCAGTCTTTACGTCAACTTTGAAGGGGTTAGCAGCGCACCTAGACGAGGACACACAAGGAAGAGAAGGTAGGACAAAGTGCTGACGGTTTGTCTGCGCTCTGTCCTGTCTTCTCTTCCTTGTCTGTCCTCGTCCAGGTGCACTGCTAACCCCTTCAAGATTCCCCACCAACTAGCCCACCCAGCCATTCTCGTGAACTTTACGTCAAGTGTATGTGTTCTTTCCAGTCCGTTTTGTGTTTTACTCACCAAAATCCTACAAACGATGTTCAACCAACCAGCCCGACACCAAGTGTTACCAAAGGCCTCATCAAATGAAATGCTGAACAAAAACAGCAAGATGTTTTTTTTTCTTTCAAACACCCAAACCTGAGTGTTCAAGTTGGCAAAGGTTCAGGACCAACTGCAGCGGAATAGACAGGACAGCGCTCTTAGTAGTTCAATCTTCAGTCTTGTCTGTAGTGCTGTGATTAGCCGCGAACATAAATTCACATTACTCATCATGTTTGACGCAAACACACGCAAAAGCAAACCACGGTCTGGCCAGAAAACCGAGCGGTATTCGTTAACGTAGGATTTTCAGAAACTTGGTGTGACAACGACTGAAAAACGCAGCAGACAGAAACAATGCCACCCACTGCTGATAGGCCAGGAACTACTGAGGCTTCTTTACCTTCCAATTTGAACACCGCTCATCCATTCTCATGCCAGGCCATGCAACAGGGACTGAATGACTCTGACATGCGAATGCGTTTGGCCAATTCACGCAACACCTTTGCATTACAGCAAATTAAAGTTGCCCTCCATGGCCTGTAATTGCCCACAAAGTGTGCCACATGAAATAAAATCAATCAATCAATTAAAACGGCTTACGTTTGACACATACGTGCACTTTTGAAGTCGGTGTAGGAACTTCTTGCACCTCTTGTACCGTAAAATGTAGTTGCTCTTACCTAATCTTGTACCTTGTCTTACCTTATATCCATTACTTGCACCTTATCTTGTCGCCTTTCTGATAATCATTACGTAACCTCTGCTGAACCGTCCACTACGCATAGTTGTCACCCCCTCAACCCTCACCCCGTATTTTGCCCACACTGATATTTTCAAGCACAGTTTGTTTTCCGATACAATAGGGAAATGGAATGCGCTCCCCAGCTCAACCCACCTCTCCCCTTTGATATTAAATTTGTGCCCAATATTGAGAGTCGTTGAATCTTCGTAAGACATTGTTTGTGAATTCACATCGTTTCTTTTGTACACACTATCTGAAACATTTCTGCAATCGTCCTCTCGGGCTGCAGTACGTCACATAAATAAATATCTTGCAAATGTACAATCACGAACAAGTGAAACGCGATCACGAAAATATGAACCAGAACACACAAATAGCGCGATTTCATTCCACGCAGGATTCTATATGAGAATGCCTCAACCAGCGTGTTTCCCTTTCCTCGTTAAAAATTAAAGCCGTTCCACTTAACGTGGAAGCTGTCGGAAGTGCCGAGCAGTGATTTGCCATAATCGGCTGTAGTCGCCGTTATCCGCTCACTGCTACCACCCAGTGGAATTCAAATTTCCCGCCTTCGCAGTGCTCGCGTGCCCCCTGCCTGAAAAAGTGCCAGCGGGAGTTCCGTTCTTTTTGTGCTTGCTTTTCCTCCCGCACGTGCCGACGTTGCACTGCCACTTTTCTTCGCTTACTATCGTAAAAACCACCCAACCAGCGTTCCTAACTAAAAATGCTGGGGGCTGTCGCTTAATTACGTACACTTTTGCCTCAAATGTACCTGGCAGTTTTCTTTGCGCTAAACAACGGGGAGATGTATGACAAGCGCCAGCAGTTCACGAGTTGCGAACGCTTACGACTACATAAACCGCTTGGCTTTAGAAGCCTCTGGGCTACGCCCGCGACGACGGAACACGTGTGGCTCTACTTGGGTCCAGCGAGTGAGCTACGACGACAAGGCGAGCCCTAAAGTGCTCTGCACTTAATATTTCGGATCATTTAACTAATAATCCGAACCTGCAGGTGTTCTTGGAGGGTGTCCAGTTCTCGGGTGTAGCCCAGGACAATGGTCTTCCGCGCCGGCTCTTCCTCGTTCTTCTCCATGGTCAGCTGGCTGATCTCGGCCTTGCACTGCAACAACTCCGCCTTGAGGGCCCGGATCTCTGCCTCGGCTGGAATTGCACGAGCCACGAGAAAGGTCATCAACTCTCGAGATTCACTCCAAGGTGACCAATACTGCAGCGGATGTCATTGGTGGAACAAGCAAGCAAAGAGCATCGTTACAATTGGCTGTTGAACAATTCTCTGAATAAAATCCGGTAGCAATGTTGCGGGAAATGTGCCAAAGCCTGCCAAAGGTAGCTTGACGAGCACTTTTTTCAGATTTCTGAGAAATTTACACACCTAGAATTGAACTACACTCGAACGTTGTAATATCGAAGTAGTATCAAGGCACTAAATTGGTTCGTTATATCCGACATTCGTTGTAGCAGTAGAGGTAAAGATCGGCTACCATAAATCGGTAATCTGGATCGCGCGAAAATCCTAGATACGAAAACGTGTTATTCCAGCCTTCAAACGCACTATAAACGCAGTAGTTCCCACCTGCCTCCTTGCTGCTTTTCAAGCTAAATGGACTTGACCATGAGAAGGTGAAATTACAACAAAACAAAATTTGTTGCGCCCATGTGTTCAAGATTTCGGCACACATTAAAGATTCCCGGGTGGTCAAAAGTAATCCGGAGCCCTCCACTACAGCACACCTCATAACCTGCGTAGTTTCGGCACGTTAAACGCTATAATTAATTAAATTACTTCTGTAGTTTTGCACGTCGGGAGTTTTCCAAGTAGCTATTCAGACTCGCGCGAACCAAATATTTCTTCGTTACAGCCAATATCGTGTGTGGCTTTTACACTTTCAGTTTCATTATAAAATGAATAAGTGCCACTGAAATAAAATGTGACCAATCAAAGTTCGTATTTAGTTTCTTATAGCCAATAATTTGCTATATCAGTGTTCGTTATAACAAGGTTCAACGGTATTCAAGCAACCACTAGCAGTGCAACACACCTAAAACATCTAGTTCCATGCGCAGGGCAAGGCAGTCTCTAGTCTTGTGTGTGCTAAGGGTATGTGTGCACAGCGCGCTTCTGCTGCTGTCTTTGAAACGACACAAAAACACCTGCCCAAAAAAGTCGCGCGTGAGGAACAACTGAACAGGGTGTCCTGAAACGTCCACATTTTATAACTGACTCCTCGGGGTTTAACACCGTAATAAGAGGCTTCTTAACAAAACTTAATAAGTTAGTTCAATGTAATTAGACAATACTGGCCATCGCCCCTCCAGTTGGCAGACAACATTTATTTGCTATTATGTGCACAGAGCCCTCCACTCTTTACTTTTAAATTGTTGCCACATGTTATTGTGAGAAGGCCTTCCTATAACACCTCAGGTGTGTGGACACCAACAATGATAAAGTACCGTATTCTCGCGCGTGCAACCTGCACCGAAAAAGTGAAAATTTCAGTGGCGAAGTAGGGGTGTAGATAATACGCAGGGTTTATTCTTTAGTGCAGCTTCCCGGCAATGCGCGTTGTGCTGTGAAGCTCCTACGCAGTAACAGACTAAGCCTTCCATGGCAGCGATAGCGCAAAACATACAAGGACAAGGAAGAAAAAACAAGGACGGGCGTACTCCAACAACTGAAATATACGCTTTTTCTGCCTACAAAGTGTATGATGTGTTGCTTGAGTAGTAACTATCCATCACGGAAGTGACATCGCCAGAAAAACTTAGATTGACGCGGCGGCGCCGGGATTCGATCTATAAACTCTTCCGTCGCAACGGAAGGTATGAAACACGCTCCCAACTACGCTATGAGCAGACGCTTGAATAGGGAGACAAACGCGCCTTATCTAGGAGAGGCGCCAACAGTTCGCGCCTCGATGCCAGCGCCTACGTGTACGTGGCATAGAGGAAACTCTATGGTACGGGGGACGCGGAGAAGCCGACTTGCTGATGTCGCGCTCGTGTCGTGACGTGACACGGTCGGCTGCAGCGTGTGTTCACCAAACGATTCGCTGATAACTCGTTTGGTCTCATTCGCACGGACGGTTTGCAAGCGCCTGTGGTTTCAGTCGGATTTACGCAATGCTCCGACGCATGCAATCCAGTGTCTAAACGTTGATGCGTCTAACAGTGCCATATTGACAGAATATAAATAGCGACATACAAGTTCATACCTATGCACAATAAACATTCAACTGCTTTGGTGAAGGCACATTTCACTTTCGTGTTTTACCGGTTCCCATGGAAGAGGGAACTACCACATTTTTTTCTTTTCCAACGGGCTGAAAGTGGGGGTGCAGATTATATGCAGGGGCAGGTTATACGCACGAAAATATGGCATCTCAAATCCTAATTGGGGCACCAAGGAGTGTACAGAGGAACTTCTGAAGGTGTTCCAGTACAAATGAACAGCGATATGAGCACTATCATCCGCACATACTATGTCTATGAGTGGAAGTTGAACTTGCAACCCCATGCACAGAATCAAAGCACTTCAACACGATCTTGATGTTAAGTGGAGTGACTTCTGTGTATATGCACGAATCTACCTTCTTGGAGCCAGCCAAATTACGTGATTAGAGTTATCAACCACTAAACAAACCACGAAAGAGATTAAACGTTAACGTAACATCCCAATATTTTGAGGTATACAACTTTTTTGTTCATTCAAACCACACGTAAACCGTAGCAGCTAAGCATGCGACGCGAAGTGTTCCATAAAATTAAGGGTATTTTGTTCACGTCATTTCGAGCGAGAAGTTACGGTTTGTGTGGGGACTGATGAAGTGCAAAACGTCGGTGTTTAGTTGTTTATTAAGTGAGGAAATGGCCGCAACATACGCCCCGCTTCGGACAAAAAGCGTTGTAGAAGTTGCGTCTCTAGCATACATTGACTTTTAAAGACACCAGATTCAATTTTAGACAAAGAAGGACGGCGACGTTGCAATTTGCATTCTTCAGTCCCTTTATTTACCCCCAAAAAAAGTCAGGATTGCGTCTGGCGGCCTTGCGAAGGTTATGGGTCATGATTGACATTTCTGTCGCTAACAACAAAAGCAAGGTCTATCTAAACGTCTTCCGTTATCAGGTAACTTCATGATAGTCTGTCACTACGCGTCGAGCCGCAGTTATTGACAATTTCTGTTTAATTACTGCGCTGAACATGAACATTTGATGGTGAAGCTCGGCTGTTTTGTTTACGATGCAAAAACATGCAACTAGCTCACAGCCATGGCTTGTACTTACCGGACCGTGGGTCGGAGCCATTGCTGGACTCATTGCGAGTGATTTCTCCGAACGAGAGCCGGCGAGCGATGGTCTCATCTTCGGTGCTGGATTCCGGCAATTCCGGTTCAAGGGACGCGAACAAGTTATCGAAGTCGCGCAGCGCACGAAGGACACGAGTGTTCTCACGGAGAGACATGATTTAACCTTAATATAGTCCCTCCTACAACCTCGCACGTTTACAACAGCAATAACATCGGTAAAAAGCTTAACAACGGTGTTACAATAAGCCCCACGGTACGAGTTCGAAGGTCTAAGCGCGCGCCATGAACGCAGCCATGACAGTTTCACCAGCGACATCTGGACGTGCGCATCACAGAACAGGAGGATTTACCCTTCGCATCGCATCAAGAAGGTCACTAGCGCCATCTCTACAAAAAAAAATCAACCTTAACTTTTTTAAACAAAACAACGCAATCAAAGCCCCCTTTTTTAAAGAAAAAGATGGTTAAAACGCGAAGCTTGCTCCCATGCAGCCTGAGTCAAAGTGAAAGTCCAAAATTAAAACTGATTCTGACCACGTCAGAATGTGTCGCCTTGATAACGCGAGGGACGCAGGTTCGATTCGTGATTCTGACCATAGAGTTTCTTGTAAGGAACTCTATGATTCTGACCACGGGAAGCGTGTTCTTGGGGCACTTCAAATGCCTTCGCTTATCAACATAATTTTGTGAAACTCATCGTGTAAAGTTGGCTTTCCTGCAGTGCGTTTTGACTTGACATTGAACGCCATTAGTGAGGCATAGCAAGCTTCGCTTTAAAAAAATTCAGTATCCCTCGGATTCCCTCCACTCTGTGGAGAAGGATGACCAGCGAAGCTGCGCGCTGACAAAGGAGTGCACGAAACAAAACACGTTCGTTCGCAATTTGAGATTCAGCATACTTCTTGGAAGGACTAGAGTACAGTGAACTAGAATATTCCAGTTCACTGTAACAGGGACAAACACGGAGCTGTCCGTTTTTCTCCCGTAGAAGTCCATGTGTTTCTTTTCCTTCTTTTTCTGACACCATGCTGTAGGCACTGTAGGTCTCTATCTCACCCGCCGCGGTGGTTCAGTGGCTAAGGCGTTGCGCTGCTGAGCACGAGGTCGCGGGTTCGATTCCCGACCGCGGTGGCCGCTTTTCTGATGGAGGCGAAAAGCAAAAACGCCCGTGTGTTCGAGATTTCGGCGCACGCTAAAGATCCTCAGGTGGTCAAAATTAATCCGGAGCCCTCCACTACGGCGCGCCTCATCGCCCACGTTGCGTCGGCGCGTTAAACCCTGCAATCAATATATTTGCCGTTGTATGAAATTGTAAGGCATCTGGCGAATGAGTTGTCAAGTTGCTAGGTGAATTTATCAACGTGGCAATGCATTGCACCACATGCGCATGCCATGCATGCCTGATAAAAAGAAACGTCGGTTCTACTGAGAGAATAACATTAGCGCCAGGGCAGGCTTACAGCATGCTGTCAGGAAACTAAGGAAATTACATCAGATCTGCATTTGTAAATCGGTAAACCTACATCAGCTCTACATTAGGGGCTTTTTTTTTTTACCTGAACTGATGCAGATTAGTGCAGTGTCGTGCAGACCAGTGCAAAGTGCTACTGGGGATATCAATTAGTAAAAAAGAATGAACATATGCTGCACTGCTTGCACCAGTGCAGCCAGTTCAGGAAAAAAAAAAAAAAAAAGCCTCTATTGTCTAAAAGAGAGCTAGAATTCCTGCCAGAACAAGACTTGGACATGCATTTATGAAACCCATGTAAGGTGGCAAACACACGTGCATCAATTTTTTTTCTTTCATACAAGCATGTGTGAATGTGTGAAATTTGTAAATATACCAGTTCTTAGTTGTGGTATCCTCCCGCCATTCTTTTTAACTGTCCTCGCTTGATCCGTTGTTCTAAGTTTTATTACTTTCCCAACTACCGTATTTTCCAGCGTATTACCCGCACCCAAAACTCGGAAATTTCAGTGGTAAGGTAGAGGTTCGGATTATATGCGAGGTATTTCTTTCGCTGCAGCTTCACGACAATTGCGCCACGAGGCCCCCACAGCAGCAATAGCAACTAAACCACTCTCAACCCACTGATAGCGCTAATTTTCCACAGAGCCCAACCATATAACCTGAGCAAAGATATTGGGTCAGGCCAGCTAGCGTTTTGCCTCGAAGTGCCATTCAAGAGCAGAGTGTGAGCGCCAGTACACAAAAACACCATGAATATGACGATGATAGGCATGAGTTAAATTTTGTTTGAAATGAGGTGGTGGCATTTGCCACCCACACCGTAGCATATTTTTGGATGCTTAAATTATTTATGTAAACTGTGTCTAACTTTTACCTGCTTTGCTGTAGGATAATTGTATTCTGCTTCATAAAAGAATGGTAGGTTTGCGACACCTCTTGAGGTTTCATTGAATAGATGATTCATCCTCTTGATTTTTAATTGATAGACCATTCGAAGCAAACTTTACGCTGAATGGATGGCTGAAGGCCTCTATGACTTAACGGCGACAGGTTGCCGTTAAGTCAAAGAGGCTGACGTTGCGCCTGACTGGCCTGATGTTGCACTGCTTTGTAAGTGGATCGTCAAGGCTTGGAAAGTGAGTCCAGGTGAGATGGTTTGCAAGAGCTTTAAGAAATGCTGCGTTACAAACAGCATGAACAGAGCAAACAGAATGGACAGGAAGTTTGTTATACGAACAGTGACGACTGTGGCCCAAGCGATGGCTCTATCGAGAGCAGTGACAATGAGTGGTTGTGGCTTAGGCCGTCCAGAAAATGTATTCAATATGCAAATATGGGTGTTTTCTTTTTCGTCAACAAATGTGCCACATTGCTTTAGTAGCAAAATTGGTCCACACTTACCTGTATATAAAATGTGCGTGAACTACACAGGATAAATTTTTTTAAATTTGTGGACTGAAAGTGGGGCACGGGTTATATGCAGGGGCGGGTTATACGTGCGAAAATACGGTATGCTATGCAGCACCAACAAGTCCCCACTAATGCCTGTTAGTGTAAAATTATGTGAAATGTAATTCTATTACAGGGCAAACTCTGAAAACACAAACCCTCATCACCAACGGTATCCTAGATATTTATTAACTTTGATGAACACTTACCTCCAATTCCCAAGCGTAAGCATGTCTCCTAAACCAGTAATCAAAATGCTAACATCCGACTAGAGTAACTTGCGCTAATTATATGATCTTTATTGTGTTTACTGGTAGCCGCTGAGACACGTAAGCTGAAGCAAAAAAACAAACAAGCAAACAAAATCGATCTACCTTCTGTTCCCTCTTTTTTTGCAAATGTCCAGTTTTATTATTAAACAAATACTTTGTACAATACCTACCGCCAGCAAGCTGTAAGATAAAAAAAAGAAAAAAAAAACCTTGTCGATGTGTAACTTCCACCTCACAGAATTAGGGTGAAGAAAATTTGCCTCCACAATGCACTGTGGTGATGAAAGGAGCCAACTTGCGACGAATCGATAACCAAGCCTCTTCTTTTCCATTTTCTTTCCCCCCAAATGTACACCGTTGTGGAATCTACATCAAGTGCCTCCTCCCAACAAGTGCCAACCAAACAGGTCAGCAAGAAAAGGGTAAAAAGCGGATGCACCTAGACTACGACAAAGCCTGGTGACTAAGCACACACCTTTATTATCATCATCATCAGCCTACCTATCACCCACTGCAGGATGAAGGCCCCTCCCATATCACTGGAGAGGCATTTCTTGCCCACACCTTTAACAGCTCTTCAATTCTAATTGGTGCACAATACCGTCCACACATCGGCCGATCCAGACAGTAGGGCCCTGACACTAACAGCCAGTACTTTAATCACTTTCGTACAAAACAAAGGCGTAGCTGACACTTCGTCCTTGGAGGCAAAGTGCCCTATCAGCCCAGTCCTCTGTACCCTAATGAACATCTTCTACTGGTTTTAACTGTAACAACTGGTACAGCTGGGAACTAACTGGTCCCAGTTGGTAGGCAACCTGTCCCAACTGGGAAGCTGATAAGGGTGCAAACTCCAGTAGCAAGAACTTCTTGAAGGATGCTTTCTCAGGCCCCCCAAGGCTGCGACACTCAGCAAGATGAAGGAATGTCCCGCTTTGATGAAAAATGGTGAGAAGCCCTTTGGTTGGAGGGAACGCCAGCTTAGTTTAAGCCAGGTCGGTTGGCTGCGGTGACCTCTTTGTTGTTTGAGTCGTGCTACCACGTCTAGCTGGACAGCCCCTGTGATGCCTGTTCACTCCGTTCCATTCGAGTTGAGTTTTACACGAGCCATCTGATGAGACAGTAGTTCTTCTTGCCTGCAGACGAAAAGATAAAAATTGTGTCAGGAATGATGCAAGGCAACATGATTTAACAGCCTGTAAAATATGCTCAAATGAGTTAGGAGCTGAGAGCAAGGTAGAGGTAGTGCTTCTAGTATGTCTGCTGGCAAGCTTAACTTGTCTTAGCAACTGATTCCAGAGCTGGAACAAGTGTACGTTTAATTTTCTCACACTGAAGCCAATGCAGAACCTTTGTCATTTTTTTTAATGTTGGTTATGCTTCCACAACAACAAAAAAAGGGAATGCCACATTGAAGGAGTGTTGTTGTTCCTTAGTTGACAATGTTAGTAAAGTTAACCTTGAATGACAGGTTTTCCCAAGTACCTCAAAAACAAATACCAAGATAAAGAGAAAAAGAAAAAGATAACGACTAGTTAGATGCAATAGCCACATATGTAGTGAGAAAGCCATTTCTACTAGGAAAACCGCATGAAACGTCAGCAAAATATGTCCCATTAAATAGTAGTACAAGGTTTGAGTTGCCACTCTCAACATGCAAATTAAATACCCTCATGCAGCACTGCTGTGTTTATCTTACCCATTCTGCAGAGAAGCAAACAACAAAAAAATTTTCGACCTTTTTTTAAATAGCAGTGGCAGCAAAATTAAGAAATGTGACAACCAAGCAACAAAAAAGAAAAACTAGTTAGGCTAACTAACTAACAGAAAAAAGTCATTGCCATTCAATGAGCACAACACAGGGTTCGTACGGACTTCAAAAGCAAAAATTCAAGGACTTTCAAGGACCAGAAAGCACATTTTCAAGGTCCCCATCTAACGTTTTATCTGGGATTATTTATAACTTTTTCAACACAATGCAAAATTTTATTGCCCAATGCCTAAACATATTAGTGCAAATTTAAATAGGTGCTAATGGGTTCGTGAATGCTCCCTCAGCTTTATTTTTTATCTCATAGTCAGTATTTAGAGGTTTACCTTTTTTCTTAGTGTTTTGCTGAGGCTGTTTGATTTCAAAACTTAGTTCATGTTGCCTGCATCTCCTGCTTTGTCAGCAAGAGTATCAGCTGAAATTAAATGAGCAAGTGTTGCTGCAAGGCAGGATGAACTATGTACACGTCCACCATTTGCACGTAAAAGCAAACGCAGATGGAGCGTATAAGGCACAGCAAACATGCAATGAGCGGCCGTTCACAGACTAGATGGAACATGCAAGACAGAGAACAGAAGCCGGCTTTCATTGGAATGTATGTGACATAGATTCTATTGAGGAGTGCTGCTCCCAGTTGCATTATAATAAGGAGAATCCACCAAAGTCATAATTTCACGCAATACACTGAAACTTGATTGTTAGACTGTTTATTTACATTTTTAACACCTAAAATCCACGACAAACACTTCAAATTTTTGTGAAAGACAGGGCCATTGGTTCTCTCCAGAAAAATCAAGGGTTTTCAAGGACCATTTAAAAATTCCAGGACTTTCCAGGCCTTGAGATTGACACTCCTAAATTCAAGGGTTTTCAAGGTTTTCAAGGACCTGTGCGAACCCTGACAACAACACACACTTGAATCTTTTGCAAAATCACATGCGCTAAAAATGTGATTTTGCATGGACAGGCTCAAAGAGAGAAAGAGAGAGAGAGAGAGAGAAAAACCTTCGCTGCATCGCAAAGAAGTCCTTGTGGTCTGCGGAAAGTGAGCTAAGGCAAAAGCATTTCTCTGCAGATCAGAGGGAGCATCTTCCTCTCTTGATAACATATGATGCCCAGTTCATTAGGGTTTTTTAATTATTATTATTATTGTGATAGCAACACCTGTGAACAATAAAAAAAATCGAACCCCCCCCCCCCTCTCCCCTCATCAAACGATGATGATGGTTGGAGCGCAAAGCTTTCTTGCGTGTGAGAATGAAATGGCGAACTGCCAAAGTCCAAGCCACTGCATTCAAAGTGAAAGCGTCAACAATCAAAGTGCAAACTGCCTGAGAGTCATAGTCCAAACTCAGACTAGAGCAAATAAATCCCTCACGACAAAGCTGAGCCCCCCCCCCTCTCCTTTATCGTTGTTCAGAGTGAAGCGTTCAAATTCGCTTTTAAATCCAAACTGCTTCAATTGTGTCGGAACAGTGAAATCGGACCGACATCAGCTTCATAGCACGCAGGAGCCAGATTTGATTCCGACCACAGGAAGCGTTTTTTTTTCTTGCCTTATCATTATCATCATCATCACCATCAGCATGCACCCTCCAATTGTGCAAAATTGGCTTTCCTACAATGCGTTTTAGAACGCCACCGCCACCAGTGAAGCAACGAAAGCTTCACTTTAAAAAATGCCCGTCCCCTCACCGACTCGAGCCAGGGTGTAGTTGTTTGGCAGCACGTGCACCCCAGGGACCACCACGTGACTGGGGGTGCTCACGCGACTCTGGTTGATGTAGAGGCCACCCGCAGCGATGATGCGCTTGGCATCATCTGCGTCCAGGAACAAATGGATCAGGAGAGGTGTCATTGGTGAGAAAGGGACGTGGAAATGCAGGGCATTAACCCGAAAAGGGCCAGCGAGGTGTTATGCTCTGGGAGTGAAAGTAAAGGGCTGTGCTTGAAGAAGGTTCTACTTTCTCAGTACTACATTGCAGGCATAACCGTTTACAGCATGGGGTGAGATATGACACGTTTTTTTTGTGACTACCAGCTTTCCTTCCTTCCATATGACACAGTGAGCTATTAGCGTACTGCTTAGAAAGTGGTCGTCCAAAACACAGTACTACATAGTTCTAGTGCAGTTTCTCGGGAGGAGGGGGGCTGATTGACAGTCATTTCAGAAAAGCAAATGGAAGAATGGAGTTAGCCATTCGACAGAGTGTCATCCTCTCTCCCCTATACGTAGACATTCAGTTTTAAATTACTCCATAACCCCAACTGCCCTTCTCTTGGCGCTCATCTAAAGACAGCTAACCAGAGTGCGCTGCGATTTATCTCTATCAAAAACACTGTGCTGATAAGCAACTGCCTCTCACTGGGAGACAGTGTGGAAAACACATGCACACATACATGCCCGCCAAAAGATAAGCTCTTTTGGCCAGGGAGCAGCAAAGATCAGATGGCAAACACTGTGATGAACAAACCTGGCCACTTAGACGTACTCCCAAAATTGCCATCTACTGGGCACTTGGAACATTCTTCCTATTGGGGAAAAGCCCCTTAGGGGCTGGGGCTGTTGGCGTCTCCTGTCATCATCGTAATTGTCGTCCTTCGTCTCATGTAGTCACGGTACTAAAACACCGGGACACTTGTTACGGCCTCGCGCTAGAGAGCTTTGTGCTTCAAAGACGAGAGACTTTTACAGAAAAGCTGTACACCTCTAGCCCCCAATGGTTTCATCTCTGTTGGCAAAAGCGCCAAGGGGCCAAGCATACACTTATACACTGCATGCTTCGTCCCTCCCCAGGTTTCACGTCAGTGGAGGTGGCCCGGGATTTTTCTCTTAAAGGAGTACTGACACGAAATTTTTATGTTACGTTTTTTTCGCTGCTATGCGTGCCTACCAGCCCACTAATCATAGAATGACAGATTAGACGGTCGAGCGCAGCGTAAACATTCATTTACGGCGTCGTTTATTCGTGCCAGTTTCGGTTTCGACAAAAAAACGCCGAGCGGCCGCCATGACAGCCTGTATGACATGGCGTCACCGTTCTTGCCGTATCACTGCCTCTCTGGAAGCGCGCGCGAGCGAGCGCACGCGCGCGCCCAGACCGGCCGAGGTCTTCGCCGTCCCCACAGGCCCGGGCAGCATGACGTCAGTCCCAAAACCATGACGTGTACACACGCCCGAGCAGAGCGCGCCAACCACAGCCAGCGCGTTGGCTTGTCACGGAGCCCCGACGTCAGCAGTTTGGGGCACGTAGCAGATGATGTCACGTCGGCCCGCTCTGGGCTTTCTCGTGCGGGCGAAGATTAAAATAGATTTTAAATATGTTTCGCTGAACGGTTGCTGTTGAAACTTGCTGGGAGATATCTCCTGATAAAAAGGAGGCATTTTACATAGTTATCTCAGCTTTGAAATTTCGTGTCAGTACTCCTTTAACTGCTAAACAATAGGCTTCACTGTTCGACCTCCATGGCCCAGGGGTAGAGTGGTGGGTTTTCACGCTAGTGGCCTGGATTCGAGCCCCAGTGGCTCCAATTTTTTTCCCCTAATACCGACCTTTCTTTTTTTTTTTTCTGCTGCAAAATGTTTACTTTGGTCAATTCTATGCATTCCTGGTGACAATAAAAATAGTTTGGTAACTTTTTTAGGTCTGTTTAGCCTACCAACACATTTATTAGTTCTGTGATTGTTCTAGTACGATGCGAAAAAGAGGTGAATGTGGGGTGGCTAGGAGGGGGGTAAACAGCATGCTCCTGCCCACTGCAGTGACAGCGGCAATCGACAACCGACCAGGGTGCCGATGGTGGCCGACCTGTGGTGGGGAAGAGGCGGGCCTTCATGGCCATGTCCAGTATGGTGGTGCCGGCCTCGGGCGCCAGCTGCACGAAGGAGGCGTCGCCAAAGATCAGGTGCAGCTCTTCCTCTCCCAGCCGCTGCAGGGCCTCACCGGCAGTGGCGCCGCCAAACAGCACAGCACTCGCACGCCGGGCAAGGGACAGCCCCCGCTCTGGGCAGGCACCAGAAAAGAAAAGCATGTGATCATCATCTTATCTAAGTCCACTGCGGGACAAAGGCCTCTCCCAATGACCGCCAGCAGTTCCTGTTCCATTCTTTGCCCCCAAAATCTCCTTATCCATTGATTTAAGGGGGGACACTGCTCTTAAAACAGCTTCCTTTAATTTTAGATGCAACTGCATCTCATTCACTCGCCTTGTCGTCCTTGTTGTTGTCCGTCCACACCCCTCCCCCATTCTCCTTGCCGCGCGAGCTGCGCTCTCCACCGCTCACCCCCTCTCCTCTCCGATAGCGAACACTCTCTCGCGAGGGGCACTGGATTGGATTCGATTGGCTTGGCTTGGATTTGAATTGGATTGAAGTGGATTGTGCTGGATTGTGTTGCGTCATAGCCGCGCCACGTTGCGTCATAGCCGCGGTCGTTCCAGCACCGGTGTTCTGATTTCGGACACGTGCATAGACTTGATCTATGCTGCAAATTGCACGGTGGTCCCGTTACTTCACCATCCACTACCCGTACACTTCAGCGACCACAAGGCCATCATGGTTAACGTTACGCCGCGTGTTAAATAAAGAATACATCATACGCGTTCCTCACACGTTTCACCCAATTAGAGAATCAACCCAACGGAACACCAAGTGAACCCCCAAGATGCGTCGCATCTCCACAGGGTTCCCCTCGCGGGAAGGTGGGGTAAAATTTTTTTAAGTTAACTCCGAGGAACTTCAGTCTTGCTCTTTTTTTTCCCGCTGATTTCAAATATGGCATTATTTCTTGAGTCAGTGAATTAGCCACCAAGATAATTAGTCCTTTTTGGAGGAACAATGACAAAACAGTGCTAGTCACAAAACTGCAATCTTTATATTATCCAATACTATGAACCCTGGTGAGTGCAATAATAGAATCAGATTTTCGATGCACCGCTTGGAACTAATTTAATAGCTCATTATTAAACTTTGGTGTAGGGCATTCGAGATGGTTCCTTGCCACTGGTGCCACCAAGGTTTAATGAGCTGTAAAATCAGTGCCAAGCGGTGCATTGAAAAACCGATTCTTATATTGCACTCACCAGGGTTAATAGTATTGAAAAACGAAAAGATTACCCTTTTAGGAGCAACACTTTTGTCAATAGTTCCCCCCAAAATGGCTAATTGCCTCTAGTTATCTTGGTAACTAATTAAATGGCTAAAAAAATGATGGCATGTTTGAAATCAGTGGGTAAAAAAGCAGCAAGACTGACAAGTTTCACAAAGTTTCCTTGAAAAGTAAAACAACTTGTTTAAAGGCCAGTGTCCCCCCTTAGTGGTCTTCCCGTCCTTCTAGCTTCGTCTCCCAGTACACGTGTCTCGTCAGAACGCATAGGCAGACAAACTATTTTTGGGCAGCAGTGTTCTCTTCTGCCACTGTTTTCATTGGTGCGTGTATGGCGCAGTCACAGAGCCCTGTCTCGGTGTCTCTTATAGCCCTGTTTGATGTAATCACGATGACGCTGCTGTCTCACTTGGGCCATCTCCTCTTGAAATTCTACCTCTACTGGTTTGCATAGCACACTGGTTTGCAAAGAGAGCAGCAGAAATAACTGAAGCTCCTTTTCTGCTTTGTGCGACCTTTCCTTTACGAGAGATGCAGGCCCTGTAATGAGTGGCAGAGGATGGAAGGTTGCAATTGGAGAAATGTCTCAGAAGGTCAACGTTGGAGCCATGCTATAAGCTGTGCTTGCAGCCCCAACAGATTCGCTCCGAAGCTGAAGCTACTGTGCTCGGCTCCCGTTTCTTTAGCAGACAACAGTTGAGGCAAGTGCCAACTGTGTCACACATAACATGGGTCACACACTGCCACCTTGCCGGTCCCAAATACGCGGGTTCAATTCCCGGCCGCCGCGGCAGTTTTTCTGATGGAGGCGAAAAGCAAAAACACCCGTGTGCTTGAGATTTCAGTGCCCGTTAAAGGGACAGACAACCGATTTTTGTCGCGTATATGTTTTCTGGCTCATATGAAAGCCAGCGTTTTATATAGCCCGATAACCACAAGCAATTTCTTAACAAACTGGCGGAAATAATTTTAATTTGGCAGCAAACTTTCTGAAGTCAGAAGGGTGGCGGTTCGTAGTGTCGAAACTTGACACTACAATATGTGTCCCTGTCACGTGACCTGCAAACCTAGCAGCTACTGTAACTGCTGAAACGTTTATTTGCGTATTGAAAACCTTTTAACACAAGTATTTATGCAAGGTTAAATTGTATATGTATTTCTAAACATTATTTTGAAAATTTTACCAGCGACACCGCCCGCCGTCGCTGGGTGGCTCTCAGTGTGGCTAACTGAGCCTCCATGCCCAGAATCAACGGCAGCGTTCAGTAAACGGACCCAGCGAAGGAGCTTTGACGATTTTGCCTGAGGCATAGGCATTTGTTCTGCCAAAATATTTGATTTCAGTTTCCAAATACGCCAACGGCAGCTTAAAAAAAAAAAAAAAAAATGTCGCGCCCGGGGAGAATCGAACTTCCCGCCTCCACAACGTGAAGCCAGATTCTACCTATCGTCTATCCCAACAGATGGCGCATTCATGCCCCAATAGACCGTTGCATTAAAAAAACACATAACGGAACAGGAAAGCCTGCAATTCAAACTTTTTTTAGCTGAGAACAAGTTTTTAAATATCGTTTTTTATTTCGCGTACAGACAAAAGTATGTTGCTGAGCTACTCTATGTCATGGTTGCCAGCATTAGTTTTGGGAGGGACACATACGGCTCGTAGATCAAACAATTCGATTTAAAAAGTTCTAGAGCGTTATCAGCAAAACCGTTTCTAGTCAAGGTGCTTTAAGTGATGCCCTTTCATTTGGGATAGAGAATATATACTCGACAAAAATCGGTTGTCTGTCCCTTTAAAGATCCCCACGTGGTCAAAATCAATCCAGAGACCTCTACTACGACGCCGAATCACTTGTGTAGCATCAGCTTGTTAGACAGCATAATCAATCAATCAACATAGTTTCAGCTAATCCTTTTCACCTTGACAATGCTCACTGCAGATAATGATAAGCCACTCTGGAACACTTTGCCCTGTAAGAGTGCTGCCAATTGAATTAAAACTTCAGGTTAAGTGCCATCAGCCACGTTTCGGAAAATCTACTGCAGGCAATTAATTCCCTTTTCATCTATTCATTCTCAACTTTTCTTGTAGGATCAATGTTATGTCGCTTTCTTTTTTTTTTCCTCTTTATTGCTGTCGATGTTCTACATGCATCTACTGTTACGTTCCTGTAGTGTTGCAGTGCTTCTTGGCCTTGCATCTGTAATTCTTCTAACTCCCCTAGTATAACCCAATCAGTTATGCCGATAGCATCTTTAAAATAAGCAAACAGGAGCGCATTACACCCATCCGTTATCACTCATGATCTCTCCCCCGAAACTCTTTCCCATTTTTACCTACCTTCTGCTACGCTGGAATTGAAACAAGAAAAAAAAAAAATATGCATCAGTTTAGTTGGTAGTCGTTGAAAAGTTTAGCTGTGAATTTCTTCGCTTGGCACGGCTTGGGCCACTGCGCCCACACGCTGAAGAAAAAAAAACGCCGGCGTGCATCGTCTGCTCCGTTTCAACCCGATTCTCAACGGTGATGTCAACAGAGATTATTAATCGCACTCACATGGGAGTCGAGGCACTACTTTGCGTTCGGTGAGGTAGAGTTTGTAACGTGCAACGCAGTCATGTGCTTAGCACGGACAAGTAACGCCATCCCGCGGAGCCCGACGTAACGAGTGACGGCGCACTCACATGGTTGCTTGAATGCGTGCCTCCCCAGTGAATACAAGCAATAGGTAAACAGCGAGCGAGATGGAATAGATCAATGAATAAGCGACTCAAAACCACAAGAGGCCCTCACCACCGTGCACAAGGAGCGTGAGATCTTCGGCCAGCCTCTTCTGAGCTGTCCGCTTCTCAGGAGTTCTCTGCAAGCCATGGGAAGAAAGTATGGCTCACCACAAGAAGGTGCAAGCCCTAGGGGAATGGCTTGTAACAGTGACATTTCATGGCAGAACTGCCCATAGCTATGCAAATGATAAAACAAGGCACAATCACATGTCATCCGCCCGCTGTTGTTCTGCCAATTCACTCAGCTTGCAGGCGAGAACTGCCACCTGGTTGTTACAAGTAACATGTGCAACAAGGAATAAAAACAAAACACAAATTGCAACATTCGCAGGCAACAACTTAGGCTGGAAGTGTAAACAGTCAGTCAGTAAAGAAGTAAAGCAAACTTTTCTACAGACCAATTCCTCATTTTAGTGATTCTAAGAAACACCGATCGCAGACTTTGAGTGAGAAAGGTGATTCAATTTTCGTTCACTGTTATGCTGTAGACACATCACAGAACAACTACAAAAAACAAGCAAAATTTGACGTTTGTAGTAAGCAGTGATGATTCACTCCACCCCTGTCCAGACCTTCTTCCATTCCTGATGGCATTCCCTAGGCTGATCAGGAGTTATGCTAATGCAGGAAGCAGTAGGATCTTATCACAGCCTTGGAGATTCCTTAAAAGCGGGCGGAAACCCTCTATGCCATAGTCATGCCTCGCTGGTTCCAGTCATCTTTCATCCTTTTTCAGGTTGCAATCTCCCGACAATTGTGAGAAACACCGACAGACGTTTCTCCGTGTTCCGACAGTTCAACCACCGCTCACCATCTGTGTCTCGATGAGTTGGTCGAGTTCCGGCTGTTCGGCAAAGACGAAAAGCTTCAGGAATTTCACCGCCTCCACGTCGGACAGGCGAAGGAAGAACTGCCCACAGAATGCAGGGAATGGGGGAGAAGAAATGTTCCATTATCATTATCATCATCACACCAGCAATATGACGGTCGCCTTATAACGTTATTTTGTCGAGATAAGGCAGTTAAAGGGGCACATGGTTCTGCAATCAAAAACTTTACTTTTACAGTTATGATGATAAAAACTGGAGGTCACATGTAGTTTCTCATTCTGATTGTAGATGTAAAATTTATTTTTGTGTAAAACAATTACATTGAAATTTATTTGGATTTTTGTATTTGATTTTTTGACTGCTTTTGTAAAAAAACTGCTGGAGTGATGCGTCTGAACAAGGTACCAGTGAACTATGCACAAATGAAGGATTGCCATAATACTAACATTATCATTCTATTTGGTCTGCAGCAGAATTTACGACCGTTTGAAGTTTGGGCTTAGAGGTAAGAACCAGAAAAACGTTTTGTCTTCCAAGCCCAAACTTCAAACAGTCGTAACTTCTGCTACAAGCCAAATAGAATAATGTCAGTCTTATGACTCCTTGATTTGTGCATGGTTCACTGGTACCTTATTCAGATGCATCACTCCAGCAGTTTTTTATAAAAGCAGTCAAACAATCAAATAAAAAAATCCGAATAAATTTGAATATACAGTAGAATCTTGACAAACGGAAATCGCTTAAACGGAATTGCCGCTTAAACGGAACAGCAGCCTGTAAGTTGGTTGGTTTTGTATTCAGATAACGTAAAAAAAGCTCTCGGTAATCGTAACTAAAATTTCAGCGTCAATGTGCAAACGGAACCAGAAATGGAACTGCTTGTGAAATCCATTGGCATGAGAATCAGCTTTTTATGGTTCCGGCTGTTTCGTTTTTGTTTTTTTCTTCGTCCATGTATTTTTTTTATCCTCGTTGGCCTCGTAAGCCTCGTCTCGTTAATGGTCAGCTGTGTTAGAACAACGAATGCAACATCGCAGTTCTTGTTCCAGTCGCTCCGTCTCGATTCAAGACGCCGAGGTTACAGGGCTCAGCTCCTGCCTCCTCATTTGTGCCATCGTGGTGCTATTTGCGCTTTATTACCGCGTTGCTGTCTTCTAAATTCGGTGGCTCATAATCCCTCGTGAAGTTGAGGCTTCTAGCCTCCGTGAAGATGCAGTTGCAAGGACTCGAACAAAAATAATTCATGCATGTTGTAGTGCAAAGCGACTAATTGTTGCCAAATCAATTTTGTGTATGCTATTCCTAAACCTCTTGTAGTTTTCTTGCTTTCTGAAAAACTATCAACTACATTCACCTTCTAGTGCTTGGAATTAAGGTATTAACAGTGTGTATGCACATAAATTTTCACTTTCACACATCTATCTCAGTAAACGGAACTCCTGTTAAGAACTAATTTTTTCGGTCCCTTGAAGTTCTGTTTATTGAGAATCTACTGTAATCGTTTTACACAAAGAACTTTACATCTACAATCAGAATGAAAAACTACATATGTCCCCCAATTTCCATCATCATAACTGTACAAATAAACTTTTTTGGTTTAAAACCAGTATGGCTAACGTGGGGGAAACCAAAACCAATTGGAGTGAATGCTACGAGAAGCTTTGCGAGTGGCAGGGGCGCTGTGCCATCTCTCGAGTGGCGTCCGCAACAGTGCAACATCTTGTAAAACAAAAACCAAATTACAAACAGACGCTGATTACCATATCTTCCAAAGGCACCATGAGTTGAGGCGGCCTGGAGTCGTTTAATTCTAGCCACTCTCATCCCCGAAAGCAAGCGCGGAGCTCATGGCTACACCACAACAAAGGGTTCCTACATGCTGAAATGTTCTGCTACGTGTTACCCAGTTCAATTAGCGATTCCAAACTCCCCGTTTCTTCATGACAGTGTCGAGTCAGTGTACCGACCGCCCATCTTTTTGCTTTTTTGCTTCTCCTCTATCTGTGTCACACGGACTTTGTCCAGCCCAGTCATGGCACAGAAAGCCAGTAACGCGCAATGTTCCAATTAAAGCAAAGTCGTAGTTGTCTTCAAGGTGCCTTCAGGCACAGTCTTTCTGGTCTTGGGGATGTCGAGTTACAATGTAGCCAGCAACAGGACTTAATGATGTGACTGTGTGAATTATCTGGAAGTACTATGCCTTTGCTCCTCTTAACTGTTCTAGCTTGTGACACCAGCAACACACATATAAGCGCACATCGCTGATGCATATGTCAAGGACAGCTCCACCCCTTAGGCTGCCCAATAAATTGACGCAATTACACCAGCATGCCTGCGACAAAAATAAACTTGCACAATTTTTTTATTCCTCAGCTTTCTTCCATGTCACGGCAAGTCCATATGATCAAAGCGGGAGTGCCGTCATTTTGGTGCATGCCACCAACATATTCGGGTAACAACAACCAATCCATCGGACACTGACCGAGCATCAACGCTTGCAATCTACCAAATATGCTATTTTAACTCGCGTTCAAAGCAACCCAACATCCAAATGTGCTTACAAATACAGGATTCCATAAGTGATTGAGGTTTTTAGGACTTAAAGGTACACCGGCCAAATGTGAAGTAATCCTAGAGGAATGACAGCACGCACACCTGGTAGAACTCGTAGGGTGACGTCTTTCGCGGGTCCAGCCACACAGCGTTGCCGGCTGTCTTTCCGTACTTGTCTCCAGTTTCGGCTGTCACCAGCGGGGCCAAGATGCCTGCAGTGGTGCAGAGAAAAAACGCGTAAGAGTCATCACGGGAGTAATTCAACTGAGAACATACAACTACTTCGAAAAGAACAGCATTACCTTTGATTCAAACCGACTCTTAAGTACGCATAAAGCTTGGTCAACTTGGATCATCAGTATATTTTCACGCAGGTGCTAACTAAGCCATGAGGGATAATAAATATATCACAAGTAATGATAACTGAGTCAGCATATATCTCAGCTGCCCACAATGCCCAAATATGAGGTTGTACACAACCTTCACGACCGTCATGAAGGTTTAAGCCCACAAATGCAGCCAATTTGCTTCTTTGCTGCCGCAATGACCTTTACTCTGTCATTGTTGCTATAAGTGTGAGCTTCCTTCATTTTTTTGGAAGTGGTAATCATCGGACAACACCTTGGAGGGGCGTACACTATAACGTGTCTTTCTCATTCGGAGCAAAAGTTCCCACGATTACAGCACACGCTGGAGTCTTTCTCGTTCGGAGCAAGTGTGGCCACGATTACGGCGAACGGTGAAAGTTTCAGTTTCCGCTACGGCGAAAGTTTCCGTTACCAACCCTTGCCAACCGTGACATTTTACACTGGCCACCATACTGTATTCCAGCTGCTGTTCTCAATGTTTTCCGCTAGTAATAAAACTCACCGGACTGATGTCAGAAGCGTTTGAGATGTAGCCTGGTGGTGTCAAAGAAAGCTTTCCTTCTGCAATGCTTAGGTGGCCTTCGAATGGCACCGGCTTTTCGGAGAAATAACTAGCAAGAAACTTTACTATTCCTTCCTAAAGAAATTGAGAGAAGCGCGAAAGCTTTCTCACATTAAAACTGCATCAAAAGTGCGTAAAAATCTTCGCTAAAAATGTGCCTTACCTTCCCTGAAAGTGCGTCCAATCAATCGTCAAACCTTCAAACCCAAATCACGCAGAAAGAACGAACCCATGTGACGATGTTTCGCACACTGAGTAAATGCATCTACAAACAATCTAAATGTATACCAATACATGGTTTATGAAATAAAGGAATACTATTGGACTCCTAATTCATGCTCCATGCGTGTATTGTCTTATCTAGAGCCATTCCTTTTGCGTGATTTTCAAGTAACCTTTGTGACACAATGGAAGCCTGGTTTCACGCTCGCGACATGTGTCCAGAGGTCTTATCAGAGCATTTCAGTGGACCAAATGCATTAGTATTTGAGAGAACAACATTATGGGTACACCCCAGAGTTGCCTTGGCGCCTACTAAACGAGAAGTAACAAAGCTTTCACATTAACAGCTTTCTCTGCCCGGGTCAACAGTTAGTTGGAAAGCCTGGGTGCTGCACCAAGTTCACAGCAATCTATATTCAGAGCTTGAAGTGTCCCGTTCGCTCACCGTAGCCTACGTCGGTCCTTGTTCTTCGGATGAGGTCGTGGCCCGAGTCAATGTTCCCAAGCTGGTCGGCTCCTCCTATCTAGGCAGAACAACAACAAAGCACTCGTACAATGCCATCTGTACAAAGCACGCGACACATAATTGAAAATTAACCAGGTTGTCAAAAGTAAATACCACCTTCCTAGTTTAACTCAAAGCAATGGCCTTAGTGCAGATTTGGCCAAAAGAGAGCAATCTTAAAAGAAGTAATAAAAGAAAAAGTCGTGTGAGTTATTCAATGGAGTGGCATGCCTAACTAACCTACCTATGTACACGAGTGTGTTCTAAAATTTCATTCGCGCTTTGTTTTTGTTGCACGCAGTTGTCATGCAATTCAAGACAGATTTCTTTCAAAAATTTGAAAAAGAACACCTTTTGTTCGTAGACTTTTTGTTTGTAGAACAACACCTTTTGGCCTTCCTCTTCGTCCAGACCCACCTCTCGGTGTCCACTCTGTCACCCTGGTAGTCCGCCGATTGTCACTTCGCCTAATTACGTGGGCAGTCCAAGTCTACTATTTCTTTTTCTTTATTTGAGCTACAATATGTTCAACTCGAGTTTGTTCCAGGATCCAGGAAGCTTGTTTCCTGTCCCTGAGCGTTACTCAGATCATTATACGTTCCATGTCCCGTTGAGCCAACCTAAGTTCACTTTTTAGTTGTTTAGTATGTTTAGTACGGCGTTAAGTTTCTGCTTCATATGTCATCCCCGGCAATATGCATGGTTATAGTACATTCTTATTTTGAGTGATAGAGGTACCGTATTTATTCGAATCCAAGCCGATAGTTTTTTTGAAACACTGATATATCAAACTCCAGGGCTGGCTTGGATTCGAGGATTTTGAAACGCGCGCCAATTTCCAAGTGAAATTGAGGGAAGTGGCGCGCAGCTAGCGCCATCCAGAAAAGAAAGTATTGTAGCCATTACTAGACGAGCCAGTAGCCACTTAAGGGGCCATAGCTAGGGGTGATAGTGACCCATGTGCGGTGCGGCATTTGGTTTTAACAGCGCAATGGCACCAAACAAGCGGTGCCATTATAGTGCCGCTTTTAAAAGAAAAGTTGTTTTAGCCGCAAAGTTGTCGTCGAACGTTCAAGCCGAGCGGGACTTCGGCGGGGATTAAAAAAATGTTCGTCGTTGGAGGATGCAACGGGAGAGGATATTTGCGTGCGCCGCAACAAGGATGGCATTCAGAGGCTAGCAGCGATGATGACTCAGAATGAGCACCGCATCTTCATGTTCAATAAACGTGTTTTCTTTTTGTGAATGCTGACCTCGCCTTTTGTTCAGCCTACATTCGAGGTAAGTTGTTTTTTTTTTCGTGGCTTCGGACTTTTGGGGGTCGGCTTAGAATCGGGGCTGGCCTAGATTTGAATAAATACGGTAACTTACCTTTCGCCTGCTAGGTGTAAATACATCCCATGATTGAAATTGTGAAAACAATAATGAACAGTGGTTCCTTTTATATCTGCAGGATTACACACCCGTTCACAACCACCTCATTAAGACAGAAGTCCAAGAACAGGGTTGTGCTTCGCCATGACCTAACTATGCCACTCTCACTGGCTTTAATGCCTGAAACTCCAGCACAGAATAGAGAATGGCCACCATTGGCCATACTTGGGCCACACAAGGAAGAAAGTGTGCATCTACCAGAGATTTTTATGTGAAGCTTGGTATGTCTCACTGATGCCGTCCTGCGCACAGCAAAACGCACTACAGGAAGCCTACTTTACACAAGTGCTCCAACAAAAAAAACGCCTCTTGTGGTCGGAATAAAATTTGGGTCCCTCTCACATTATGACGCCAACGTCTATCCGGCTGCGCCATTCCAACACGGAGCGCAATTTTAAAGCGAAGCGAAGTTGTAGATGCAAGTGGGAAAGCGAGAATAATGGAAACTTCTCGATTCAATAAAGGCAATCTCTTTAATATGTATCTTCAATCAACTTAATGATTAGGTACTACCCTTTGTGATCACTCCACTACATTCTTTCTTGTTTGACTTTGGCACTCGGCCATCTGAATCGCACACAAGCTTCATGTTTCAACCATCGTTGCTGTTAGGCGCAGAGGGTTGTTTGAATTTTTTACACAACCTACCGAGCTTGGAACCCCTGCCAAAGCTTGAGACAGAAACAAGTAACACGAGGCATGCAACTTTATCAAGGCTGTGTAAGAGTTCTTTCACGAGCATTGAGAGCGGTGTCTGTTACTGCGGCTGGGTGTCTTCTTTCATATACTGTTCGTGCTAGGCAAATCAGCTCAATTGAGACCAGAATATGTCCCACAGCAGACGACACGGTGCGCTCTGTGTGTCATGTTCTGCACCCTCTTTTCCCTTCCAGCCCCCGCGTCCACTCGGGCCCGGCCCGATCAGTCAGTCTCCAATATGTATGCCAATCCCCCCCAATTGGTGCATACCTGGAAGCGGCACTGGTGTTGATCGTACAGGTGCAGCCAGTCGTATGCCTGGAAGACTTGGTACGAGAACTCGGCAAAGCTCAGGCCCTCGGCCGAGTTCAGCCTCTGCTGCACGCTGAGAGGGGGAGAGAAAAAGCGTCGCAGTCACTGCATTTCGACGACATGCACAGCTCAATCATGTCACAAGCACGAGATTGTGCACAGTTCTTTTTTTCCTTTACTTTTTGAGCTTTACGGTACATCACTACCACATAATTGTAACACAACAAAAATATAGAGCACACACTGAACATTTCCACAATGCTTGGTGTGCACTGCCAATTGCTTAGTGCACCTCACAGAGGCAATGCTTGAGAGACCACTGGTGTCGAACCTAAGAAAAAATGTGCCCTAGTGAGGGTCCTAAAAAAGTGGGGGGTGGAGCAGTGATATAGGCTCACCTGGTTCGTGACATCATCTTTCCCAGTCGGAAATTGCGTCCCACAGTTCCAAGGAAGCCAACGACGTCATGTTGGCGGTACCAGTCAGAGTTTCGAACTATGCTGTAGGAGAACAAATAAAAAGTTTGCAGCGTTGGCTCTGACTACTAGACAGAGTGATCCACAAGGTGGCTTTTGAGGCTTCTGACCCTGAAGAACCTAAGTGACATTTACACATTTTCAACAGCATTACCAACAATGCAAGCCAGCGACTAAAAATTGTAAAAAAAAAAAAAAAAAAAAAGTGGAGAATTTCTGTAGTTTCACGCATTGCTCAATTTGTGCTATGACACACACCCGAGTAAAGAGCTAGGGGTTAATTTTTACCACCCAATGATTTAAAGTGCACAGAAATTCGACACACAGGAATTTTGTTTTTGGCCTCTACCAGAAGAATTCTCCTCGCACCTGGATTTGTACCTTTGTACCTGGGATCAACAGCACAACTGAACCACTGAGCCACCAGTGGCAGGTGAGAAGAGGACAGTACTTCCGCTGAATTGCCATTGTTGCCAAATCACAGCTTTTCCAGCACAGCACACGGAACAAAACACTTCCAGGCGGCATTTTCTGTGCTCATTGGCTGGAGACATTTTGATTAGGCATCCACACCAGTGCAGGTAACAACCGAGTCGTGGTTTAAAGGAGTACTGACACGAAATTACAAAGCTCAGATAACTACGTAAAAAGCTTCCTTTGTATATGGAGATACCCCCTCCAAAGTTTAAACCGTAACCGTTTAGTAGAACATATGTTAAATCAATTTTAATCCTTGCGCGCACGAGAAAGCTCATCCGCGCCATCGAGCAGGCTCATGACGTCTCCTGCGCTTCGACCCCAACGGCCGACGTCGGGGCTCCCGTGACGTATCGAGGGGGCCGCGGTGCTGTTGGCGAAGCTTTTTTGCCTGTGCATCACGTCACAGTTTTTGGGACTGTCGTCACGTGCGACTACGACCGGTCAAGCCATTGTGGTGCACGTGTGCGCGCCCAGACCAGCATCAGCTGTGGTGCAACGAGAACAGTGACGTCAAATGCGCCTTCTTGTCATGGTCTCGGTGTTCGCTTCACCGGAACAGAAACTGACACGAATAACCGAGCGGGAAGTAATTATTTATGCTGCGTTCGACAATCTAATGTGCCATTCTATGACTAGTGGGCTCGTAGGCACCTATAGCCACGAAAAAAAAAAAAAACATAACACAAAAATTTCGTGTCGACACTCCTGTAAAACAGCTGTTCCAAATTTGGAGAGCCCTGCACCGCGTAAAACATCTACTGTTGTTGTTCATATTTATCGTGACTCAAAAAGGTGTCTGACCTCCACGGGCCCAAGGCCTTGTTGCCAGACTTGCTCGGCCTCCAGAAGTGATCTGTGTGGTTCTGAAACAACGTTTCCAGGTTGTACCGCAGCCCCGCCACGTTCTTCTCAATGACATCGTCGGCCATCTTGTCGCGCTCAGTGAGTCGGCCGCTGGGATCACCAATCTGGGCTGTGGCGTCGCCGATCTGGAAGCCCCACGAAGGGTACGGAAATACTGTGAAGGTAACGCAGAGACTACCGGCGTGACATCGTTAGATGTTTTCGTTGAAACAATAAGGAAATAAACAAGATGGTTGTAATCTCAAAAAATGTTACAGGGTGTCTACCAAGTTGACATTTCCCCGAGTCTTTTGATATATTCCCAAGTGATACAGAACTTCGTTTTAGGTCAAGACGGTCTGACACCATGTCGCCAATTGCTGCCACCCTCTAAAAGGCATGTTATAAAATAAAATATGACATCATATAGTTTCAATGCTAACCACTAACTTTTATCGCATTACAGAAAACATAACAGAGTGGTAGTAACATTCACAGTGAATAAAATATCGAAAATAATGGTAAAACCGTACTGCGATGCTTCTCAGCTCGCACTCAACGCCTCAGTGCTATTATTCACTACTTCAAAGAGTTTATCTTGGTTTGGAGCACAGCCACAGCTGTAGATGCTTTATGGGCCCAAGCTCCGACAGTTTAGGTGGACACTCACCACGGCGATGACGTGGTGGCCCATCCTCTGCATGTGCAGCATCAGCACGATGGCCAACAGGTTTCCCACGTGCAGCGAGTCAGCCGTCGGGTCGAAGCCGCAGTAGACGCACTGCTGCTTCGCGGCCAGCAGGTCCGCCACCTTTTCACTGCAGGAGGACGTTTGCAGAGAGCGAGAGCAACCGTAAGTGAAACACAACTGGGTAGGAAGCACTGCTCTAGCACATTTAATTAAGGGGGCACCCTGCTCTTAAAAACAACTTGTTTTAATTTTTAAGTAAACTCTGTGAAACTTGCCAGTCTCGTTACGATTTACCCGCTGATTTCAAATATGCCATTAATTTTTTAGTCAGCCAATTAGTTACCAAGATAATTAAAGATCATTAGCAATTTTCAGAGGAACGATAGGCAAAACAGTGTTGGTCCTAAAACTGTAATCTTTAGATTTTATAATGCAATGAACCCTGGTGAATGCAATAAGGGAATAAGTTTTATGATACACTGCTCGGAACTAATTTTACAGCTCATTAAACTTTGGTGGCACCAGTGGCGAGGAACCATTTCATTTCAGATGCCCATTTCAAACACCAAAGTTTAATGAGCTCTAGCATTAGTTCCAGGGGTGCATAAGAAAACCCCTTCTGTTATTGCATTCACCAGTGTTCGTAGTATTAGAAAATGTAAAGGTTATAGTTTTAGGATCAACACTGTTTTGCCTTTGTTGCACCAAAAATGGGTAATTATCTCTAATTACCTTGGGAACTTATTGACTTGTTCGAAAAATAATGGCACATTTGAAATCAGTGGGGAAAAAGCAGTGAGACTGACAGAGTTAACTTAAAAATTAAAACAAGTTGTCTTATGAGACCCCCATGCAAAAAGAAAAGTTGGCTTGTAAGCGAACACTTTCTTTACCTACTCTTCTCAAAGCATAGAGATGAAAGGACAGGAAAAAAAAAATGACACAACAAGCAAGCATATATTTAACTTCCACGGTAACAAATTTCCAGAGCACTGATGCTGGCTGGCGAGCCACGCAAATTTTGCTGGCCTGGGCCATGTCTCTACCAAAGCTGGAAGCATGGGCTGAGTTATGCTAACGTGTGCACACTGGCGTGGTACACCACATGTATAGCAGTGAGCCATGTACATGGTGTCTCTAGACCACACAGGGTGCCTCAAGCAATTTTGGTGTCGGTGCGTGGCGACGCCCCAAGCCTACACTCTCAAGTTGTGTCTACCACGACCGGGAGCTTGAAGGGGAAAGAAAAAAAAACACGTCAAACAGTGGCGCTCTCATCAGGCACTGACAGATGTGGCTGCCTGCTGGTGTTTTCAGCAGGCAGGCAAGCGCAGGACTTTGCACGGCAAACCTGGCCTGCTGCTGAGCACGAAAACGCGAGTTCGATTCCGGGCTGCAGCGGCCGCGTTTCTGATGGAGGCGAAAAGCAAAAACGTCCGTGAGTACGAGATTTCGGGCACACGTAAAGATCCCCTGGATGGTCAAAATTAATCCTGAGCCCTCCACTACGGCGGCGCCTCATCGCCTGCGTTGCGTCGGCGCATTAAACCCTAAAATCAATCAAACCTGGCGCGCCTAGACACACCACCCCTAGTGCCATCTACTGGTTTGCTTTGCAACACTTCTACTCCCATGAGCAACTGCTAATACGGCTTTCCTGTTAGGCATCAGTGGCCTAGGTGTGGAGTCACGCTAGCTTTCACGCTAATGCCCTGGGTTCGAGCCCCAATGGTTCTACTTTTTTTGCAAAGACCAGCATTTTTCTTTTTCTGCAGCATGTTCTCGTACGTCAATTGTATGCATTCTTTTATAGAAGACAAAAGTAGTCTGGTATCGTTTAGAATGGTTTAGCCTACCAGCACGTCTACTAGTTCCGCAAAAGAGGAGCACAAGGGGTGTGCCTAGACAGCCAGGTTTGTCAAATATGCACCCAGACTTGGCTGAGCTTGAAGGTACTCAGTGGACCGTTGAAAACACCCTCCCCCTTTTTTTGACTAGCTTGCCAACGTGAGCGTGGCAAAGGAGATTGTTCTCAAGGGAGTCTACGCCGGCATCAAAATATTGGCATGAGTCAATGCTTAGGATTGGCCTGGATGTCTTTTTGCTGCTCTCGATAACGTCGGCTTGCTGGTGGTTCGGTTTGGCAGGCTTCGTGGTGGTGGTCGTGGTAAGACAGCTACGGGCACATCTTGAACACAGCTTAGGCCTAGGGGTCTGAAGATGGGAGTTACCTTGACAGTTTTGAAAATATGTTGATTAGCGGGGATTCACCTGATCACATTCCTATGGGACTTACGAATTCATGACCCACAAGCTTGAAAAGCATCGTGTACCGACATGAAAAGGTTTACAAACCCATAGAAATGTTCCTGACGGCCTAGCTTGCCTCTTTTAGACGTATATCACTTCCTCAGTGAAATGAAAAATAATCAAGAAACGTTTTCACTTATCTAGCTTTCACTGATGCCACTAGCTGTCCAGCAAGCGAGTTTTATATCTTTTTTTTAGTGCAGAAGGGACATATTTCTATAGTAAGCAAACTAGGCCACTGCGAACATTGATATATATATATATATATATTAGTAAAACTTCTCGTATTGGTGCCCAATGGTTCTTGAGCCCGTGGGCCATGAAATAGTAGGTTCTACGTTTAGAGGCGAGTCCCCCCCCTAAGTCTTGGTGCACAGAAGTAACATCGATGAAGTAACCCGGAGAAGTAACCCAGCAGAAGTAACCCAGTAACTCGAAGAAGTAACCCAGCAGCAGTCATACATTTCGAAAAAACTCAATATAGCATACTTTCAAACAAAAGTGTGTGGAGTGAAAAGTTGCAAAAACCAAATGTAAGGCAAAAGAATGGTGTACTGATACTCACATAAACAAGACGCACAGACATTGTTGCAGGCATGACTTTGGAGGCTATGTACCGGGGGGATTAAAAGAAATGCGAACAATGGAGCACACAGCCTCCGTTGCATGCTGCACAATCTGGCTGCAAAGCCAGCAAACTGTGTGGCTGCACGCTTTTTTGAGAGCGTTTAAGAGTGTGGCCTACGTTTATGGGGGAAATGCTTGATCAAGAAGCGACACCGGTCGTTTATTTTAAGGCACCTTTTCACGCTGTGTTGCCACTGAGCAGGATGATCGTTGAAGGGCACCAAACTAGCTGTTATCAACCTGCTGCATGCTTGGCTCCCGAATGTAGTAGATAACAGGATGCTCAGTGGCGACAGAGCATTAAAAGACGCCGCAAAATAAATGACCGACGTCACTTCTTTATCAAGCATTTCCCGTAAGAGTAGGTCACACTTTTAAACGCTCCGAAAGAACTACGCATGCGCGCAGTTTACTGACAGTGCGGCATGCATCAGAGGCTGCGTGCTCCATTGTTCGTATTTGTTTGTTTGTTTTTTTAATTGCGAAAGTTTGCTCTGCAGCATAAAACGGTGGGGGCGAGCGTGTCTAAATGTACGTAAACAGGAAGTTTTCACTCAGAAAGTCTAAAAGGCTCCGGTGATACGGTCCAAAGAGCCAGCGTCTGCAGTCGGGCGGCCGGCCTGGGTTATCCCCCCTGTACACAGTGAAAGGAAGTGTGACTGCCTACAAATTGACCAAACAGATGAATGGGGCAGCTAGTAGCCACTCGCACTTGAATACGAGCTGCAACAAATGCAGACAAAGGATAGAAACAGACCAGACACGCGCTTACTTCGAAATGGAGTTGCTTGTAACCTTTTCATTCGTTCTTTTTTTTTTAGGGGGGGGGGGGGGGGGGGGGGTACTCAGGTGCTGAGTAGGCGCTTGTGCTGTCCGTTTCAAGCCTTAGTTGGAAGCACTCCGTTAGAGCATGAGCTTTGAAAACCGAGACACTAACTTTTCCGGAGGGAAAACTTCCTGGATGACGCCTCGCTGTAGAAGTTGCCGGACCGCCTCCTTTGTGCTGTAGCTTCTTGCCCCGAACGCCAAAAAAACGCTTTGCCTCAGGAACCTAGGCCGAAAATGAAGAACAGCAAGGGTGTTCAGAAATGACGCCAGCGCTGCTGATACGCGTAAACAGGTTCTCCAAGACCACTTCAAACATTTAATTGTAGCTGTTGAAGACATCTGAAAAAACGTATGGTGTTGATATACCTTGCCGACGATACAAATATTCCTACAAATATAGCTCAATCGGTAGCAGCGGATGATCGTAAAAAAAAAAAAAAAGGCTGTAGCTACCGTTGAGTCTACACGTTACTTCCCGCTGGCTTCACAACTAGTGAAAGCAGCCTCTGTTTATTTCTACCCAACTGGTCAAACTGATTCGGTTAATTGCTTAGCCAGACTCCCTTTTAATTGTTAATTACTGCAAATAACCACAGCTACTACTACGCTGGGATGGGTAAAAAAAGGCTGCTCACCGAATGTCAATTCGACTTTGATGAGCCGCTAAATCGAATTAACTGAAGTCTAAGAACATAGCTTTATTTCATGACGGGATTTACAAACTTGATCGAATTAAGGGAGAAAACGAACTTAACAGAAGTAGAACTTGAGTCTCGTGAACAGCCTCTGAACGCAGTTCTGCAACGACTGAGCGCATCACACAGCAAGCAGTGAACACACCATAATCTTCAAAAATAAGGAACGCTAAAGCTTACCTTGGTGCCTTAGCGACAGAAACAAGGAGTTTTTGGGGAAACATTAAGTTAAAGCAAACGGTGTTCACTCGTAAAGCACTGCTACCACAGAACACGCGCATGTGCGCGGCCACGCCGGTTTTGTTGTGCACAGTGTTGATAGGATGGACACTGAAAAGCCCGAAACTCGCTAAATCAGCTGGAGCACCCACGTTAGCTGAGCTAGTACTTAGACTTCAGTACACTCTACCCGTAGCATGCAGAACCAAACCACGGGAAGCTTGCTGAAGAAATAAGATATTGCTTTGCAAACTAAAAAAAAAATACGCAATGCTTCGCATATCCGTAGACACCAGCGTACTGTTTGCGACGTGTTTTGAAAGCCTACGACCTAAGAACAACCGCCTAAAATTATCTCCTTAGAGTATCGCCGGTATCGCTGTAATAAAAAAGATGCACTATGTCACCATAGATGTACTGACGGGAGCAAAAGTTTGTATTTCACGCGAGCAGCATCCGAAAAGCCGCAGTACATCACTACCACTGAGCGCGGGCTTTTTTAACTGTGCACCTGGGTACCTGGGTTAGAGCACTGCACGGGCCTGATTTTAAGGCCGAGCCCGGCCCGAGCCCGCTTCGCGAAGCCCGAGCCCGACCCGAGCCCGTAACACCTAGCCCGACCGCGGTCCGGGCCCGGTAATTTATTTTTTTTTGGCCTAGGGAGGGCCCGCGCGTGTGTGACCAGGCCCGGTATTTGACGCTGAAGAAAGTTTGTCGGAGCATCTAGTCTGTACAAGCACGTCATGAACTGAAACGCAAAAAATAAGGGTTTAAAAGTGCACGTAGTTTAGCTTTCACCGTCTGCAGTTCACGCCACATCGGCGTAATAATAGCTCGTATTCTTACACGAGAGACACCATCACCTTTGATGACCAGACTCTTGGCAACTTACGTGGTTGTCTCGGCCACAAGTTTGTATTGCTGAAATTTTTTGATCCGCATTTGAATCAACGAGTATATACGCGCGTTGAAATACTTCACCTGCAGTGGTTGTTAAGCCGTGGTGTTTCTCTGGCACGCGAGTTTGATTCCCGACCACGGCAGCCGCATTTTGATTGGTGCGACATCTAAAACACACGTGTACATACATAGACATAGGTGCACAGCTCCAGGATGTCTGAATTAATTCCTTCCCCACTTGGGCATTCCTTGTAATTGTATCTTTGGTATGTTATACACCAAAATATAAAATCTTGATGCAGTACAAGAAATGTCATTAAAATTGCAGTATAGTGACCATCAGACCTAGCAAAACACGTTTTTAAAATAATGCGTACAAATAACAGCAAGAAGCGCGCAAAAATAAACCAAGAATATTCATTTTGATGCTCTTTTCTACACTCCACGTCGGACCTATTAACGGCCGTGCCTCTGAATTCAAGCCCGAGCACGGCCCGGGACCACGGCGTCGAGCCCGAGCCCGGCCCGGGCGCGTCGATGATTGTCTTCGGGCGGCCCGGGCCCGTGCAGTGCTCTAAGGTCCTGGGTAAATGTAGTACACCTTAACTGTACACCTATTGGCTTTCTTGCCCAATGCGTAGCGTGCTTAGTCAGCAGAAAGACAAAATGACGGCGGATCTGGAAATAAAGATTCCTGCTCCCGACTGTACGTCGACTGCTGAATTTCCGGGCACATGGTCTCTGTGAACTGAAATGGTGCTGCCTCTGTGTTGAGAAAAAGACGGCGCCTAGTTGCTCCAGTGTTATCGTGAATACGCCTGTTATCATGAAACATCAATCTCGGAAATGTCTCTCAATGCCTCCATCACTGACTCGTCGGACAAAGGTTCCGCCGTCAGTTTCCGCAAGCAGGTCCTCACGCGTTTACTGGTAACCTGCTCTCGAGACAAAGCATCCTGCAGCACGTGGGAAAGAAACGTGGGTGGCGTGTTCCATCGCAACACCGACGTTGACTCGTTTCTCTTAACCATTGAACAGATAAGTTCCAAAGGCGGTCCCAACTTCCCGGCCTCCAGCGACGGGATTCAACGGAGAAGCTGGGGGGAACAGGTCGTCCACGCGGGCCTCCACTCCGGGCATGTCCCAGTGGTTTTACACAATGCTCCGTAAAAAGTGGTTTCGGAGATTGAATGGCCCGTGCCAGAAAAGGGACTGCACTCCCACGGGCCAAGCAGCCAAGCTTCCTTACGTCACTGATAACAGCGAGAGAGCTAACCTCCCTTTCCCATGCTCCCACCCAAGTGGGTGGGAGCATGGCGTAATCCGGCCGCAAGCTGCGGGTGAAGAGGCTTACGCTGCCAACTGCGACACCGACGGCGACACGAGTAAGCCGATCTTCGCTTGAAAATTAATTGCATCACAGCATTAAAAAACTAGCACGGTAAAGAAAGGTGTTTCCTTTTAACAGCAGTCCCATTTCATAGGGGAGATTTCCCGCGCAAGCCAGGACAACTGCCAGGCCGGGGAGTCGCTTGTACCTGTTTTACCAGTATGTGCCCGGCGCCACCAAGGCACACGAATGCACATGGTGGCTTCCACAGCCAAGGTGGATGCTCAACTTAGTAATCGCCTGTGGCAGGACATGCCGCCAGTCTCTGCGTAATGCGCATGAGTGCCAACAGGTAGACCCAATAGACCGTCGGCCGAGGACTCGATGGAGAGATGAGCTACGAAGTTTTGGGGGAAAAGCATGGACTTAGCTAGCATATTCGATAGGCGTGGCTGGAGATCTTTGGAGGACGCTTCCGTCCCGCAATGGACACAGCCAGGCTGTTGCTGCTGATGATGATGAACCAGCGGCTCCAGAGGAAACTACCACGTCTGCTGCAGGGGTAGTGCGTGTCCAAGCCCTTTATCCGCTTCCGAGCCATGGAGGAGGCGCTTGTACTCTTTTGTCTGCGGGTGCAAAGCGGTCCCAGACCCGCCCAAAGGGGTTCGGGGGGCCTACCACATGACCTCCCGCTGGCTTCTTGTGGTCAAGCTCGAAGCGTTTATTTACACGTCAAGACGAGCTACGGTACGGGAACGCTTGTACCCTTTAAAAATATCGCGGGTATCCGGCAGCCCAGGATCCAGCGGTATTCGGCGGACCCGCGTCCCGTGCCCCGTGCCCTGCTGTCCCCATGTCCCGTGTTTCCGTGCCCCGATCTGCGGAACAGACTGAGTGCTAGAACTCTCTAGTAGAAAGTTTTAGCACTGCGTCTGTTCCGTCCTTTCCGTTCGTACCGTGTTAACCGGGACCCGACTGGGCACTTGCGCATTCGTTCCGGTAGGGTGGATTTGTTCCGCGGGCCGGCCCTCGCCATTCCCGCGCCTTCGTTACCGTAAGGGGGTGTCCTCCTCACCCCGCCCGCGGGCGCAGGCGCAGTAGGGTCTCTGTAAATACGGTACGAACGGAAAAGACGGAACAGACGGAGCGCTAAAAATGGCCGCGTATCTGCCCCTTTCGTTGCAAATGTCGACGAAAGGCGATAGTTGACTGGCGCTCCTGCCAAGTAAATGCTTCCCTTTTCTCATGCTGTTCCTCTCCCGTCTCGTTCCTCCCATGAAAACACGCGGTTTGCTCAAGTCAGTTTAAACTTACCGCGTTCCACTGCTCCAAATCTGGTGCCTCGATGCCAGCGCTGCAGTACGGCGGAGACGCGCGTGAATCGAGGCATCCTACCATAACGTTTATAGAACCACGTTGCCCTACTCCACAAGCGCTCCAAGCGGAACGTAGAACCTATCTAGTGGAACCTTTCGTTAACAACTGCTGTTGCCGTTTGATTTGTTAAACGCCGCCAGGAGATAAAGTAGCGCGGGCAGCAGCAGGCGACGGTTTTCTGCAGTTGATGTATCTCATTTGCTAACGCAAAAACCAAGCATCCATAATTTTTTGATAAAGGAACACTGCAACGATCACTTATGTATTGATTTTCTGCCTTATATTTGCGTAACGTCTTGTTCTTGTTCAACAATGTTGACAAGAACAGTGACACCGGTTTTAGACGTTTAGATAAGGCTGTGGGTATATAAGACTATTGCGCAGCTTCTGTTTCCTTTTGGCCGGGTGGCTGCTAAATCAAGTCACAGACAGACAGGCAGACATACAGACAGCCCAAAATTTATCCGTTTAAGTAGCCCAAGAAAGGCTATCGTCTTTAAAAATCTATTATTAGGGCAACCGGGTGCGTGCGCACTTATTACGGTGTCCGTTTACCGGGGGTCTCAAACACGCAGCAGCATGCGGCCACCTTTATTGCGACATAAGTGTCTTCGTTCATTTACTGCCCACCCAGGTGGTCACCATGTGTTGAAGCATCACCGTGCAACCAGAATCGGCGTCCAGGGTTGGTATCGAATGCTGACGCCAAATCCACGCTGATGCCCATAATATTTACGAGATCTGGGATAGGACCTGCTTTCAAATGCCAGCGTTAGCTGAGATTTAGTTACAGCCAACGCTGTCCCGGTTCCTGCGGGACTATATTCCTGCGGCCCGCCCACTGCCCCTGGTTTACCGGAACCGCACCACCCATTTGACGAAGCACTGGGGGCCGACCGCGCACAGCCAGCCACGCACTCCCAAGCAGTTGAGCGCGGACCCTGCTCCCTCGACTCGACTGAGTGAAGGACCCCACAGTGAATTTTTAATGAGAAAATGGCTTTCAAGGCTTTCCTCCACTGGATGCTTTATAGTGGAGGGGGACTCAAATACAAGGTTAGAACCAGAGGTGAGCACCAGTGTGCGCGGCGGGTTTCCGGCGGTTCGATTCGAATCATTCACGTCTCTGAGCCGAGGCAGATGCCCAGTGCACTATAGGCCACGGCTTCGGTGATTCACAGAGTGAGACAAACTGTACAATTTGCGAACCGCGCGGTTATCGCTTCGACTGTTCCACGGTATTAGCCGAAGCAGAAGGGCGCCATTTCCACTGTGCCGCTGTACAAATGAGCTTCTGTTCGTGCTCCCGGAGGTATATTTTCTCTAGTTTATGTTGCGGGCCGACAACTTGCTGGTGCATCTCCTGCAAACATCCCTTATTCACAGAAGAAAAGGGCTGTCGGTTGTGGAAAGGGTAGAATGGTTTTGGGTGGAACCAAAAGAGGGACAAGACAGCATTTTTCGGGCTTTATTCGTCACGATGCCACTGACCTGACAGTCGTCCTCGAGAAACTTGGTAAAGCAGCTTCGAAAAAGCTGATGATTGAGATTTTATGCGCCGTCGCAACGCAGGCGATGAGGCGCATCGTAGTGTAGGGCTCCGGATTAATTTTGACCACCTCGAACCACCTCGAAATCTCGAACACACGGGCGTTTTCGTTTTTCGCCAGAAAAGCGGTCGCCGCGGTCGGGAATTGAACCCGCGTCCTTGGGCTCCGTGCATGACGGGAAGCTTCTCGAAGCTTCTCGTCATGGCGGACGTGTTTAGACAAAGCTGCGCATAACAGTGAAGCCGGCTTTCGAGCTTGTTCGAGTATGCGCACCTCTTGCTAGTCTTTCTGGGATACTAAAGCGCAAAAAAATGGCGCACCTTGCATTAGCGCGCAAGGCTGGAAAAACAGCGTTGCTGTCTCCTTGAATGCGCTGTCAGTGTGGGGGACACACTGGAACAGCCTTGTAAATGCTGGCTAAACTTGGCCTCACCACTCAGCCTAGCCTATAGCAAGAACATCGTGAAATATCACACAAATATAATCTCCTGTCCCCAAGCTAAACTTGGGCCACGAGGGGCACCGTTTATGGAAACGAGGAATAATTGCAGACGAACATTTTTTTTTGCTTTTAAAAGAGGATGTCTTGTATTTTACAGCGAAATTATACATGCATGCATGACCATAACCAACAGCTGTACCCCTTTATCACACTCTTTCAAAACCTTACCAAAAACTATGGGTGTTGAAGGAATTCGTTAACGAACTTTTTTTCGACACAAAAAGGATGTAGAGATACGAATAAGGGTGCTCCTTTTTGGCCAAGAAGGGTGTGAAAAATGTAAAAAAGAAAAATCTACAACCAATGCATACTGCTCGAGATGACCAACGGGGCTGACACTTGGCGCCTTACTAAACAACTACCAAGCAAACTTCGGCGGGCTCAACGGGCCATGGAAGGAATAATGTTAGGAGTAAAGAAAAAGAAATGGACTTGGGTTGGTCATGCGGTGAGACGAACCGACAACCGGTGGACAATTTGAATAACAGAATGGATACCAAGAGATACCAAGAGATAAGAGATAAGGGAGGGAAAGGCCATTAACCCGATGGAGGGACAAGAAAAATCTAGGGAAGCTTGCACTCATGCGCAAGACTTGAATCGCGAAGCTGTTGTGGGTGAGCATTGACGGATACATAGGTACTTTCAGTAGGCAGTTTTAGCATATCGTTACCGTGTTTGCGTTACCGTTTACCGTGTTACCGGAAGCGCTGGTGACGGTGAAGCCTGTGCCGGTAAGTTACCGTTCGCGGTGGTGGTGGTGAAAACGTTTTATTGAGCTGGAACGGAAACTCTCGCGCTGAGCAATCTACTCCCGCAAACACGGTAAACGGTAACGTAAACACGGTAACGATATGCTAAAACTGCATAGTAGCCCGCCCTGCCTTTCGGTTCACGGCCACTTCCACGGCCATGCGAACTATCCGCGGCCGGGCCATGCCGAGAACTGCGAAGATGTTGCGCGCGAGGTCTTTTGTACTAGTCTACTGATCGCACGCGTGCGACGATGCGAGCTCTAGGGCGAAGGACTCTCGTACGATACCGAGCGTATGCGCACGCTCCTCGAGTGTTGCGGCGGACACTATCAGTTGTCTCTTCGTGGTAGAGTGGGTAATGCGACAGCTGCGCGACGCCTACGTGATAATGTTCCTTGCGGGGGGTTTTCAGCGCGCACGCACCCCGAACTTACGGCCAGTAACAGCAGCTCTTCTGTTAAGAAATTCGGGGTAAACTGTGGACTCGAGCAGCGCAGAACAGGAGCGGTTGGACGCCAACGGGAGAGGCCTTCGTCCTGCAGTGGACCTGAGTGGGATGATGATGATGATGATGATGATGACCTTGGACCCAGCCGCCCAACGCTTTAGCCCCCGAGCCACCACGGCGGGTGCTTCGAAAAAGCTTTAAGTCAAGCCCAGCAACCGTGACGCCAGGAATTCAGTACACGGCACATTTATTTCAGCAAAATTTTGCCATCCAATACAACAAGCAAGAGAAACAAAATCGAACAAAATTACACGTTAAAACGCGCACATTTCTGTATGAAAATACGATCGGCAACAAATTCGCGCGGCAACAACCGTCTCAAGGTCAGGACATCGGCGGCCCCATTTTGATCGTGGGATCATCTTGTTGTAGCGCGTCTATCACCCGACGCGATAGGGTGGCTTAAAAGGGCGGTCCAATTCGAACAGCGCCAGTGAGAGCGGGCTTCTACTTCCACTTGATCTCCGACAGGTGGCGCTGTGCCCGGCGTCCCCAGTATGACGAGCGCCAGTGGAAGGATCGTTTGAGGGTCTTGGCCCGGAACAGCCACTCCTTGCAGCTCTGGTCCAAACCGCACGATGAGGTCCTGCAGGCATGCGCAACGTTCACCTCGGGTCCACGCATACAGTGACTCTCAAGGCACACAAGGGAAAATGCAGCGGCCCTGCACTCCGTTCTGTGCCATCAGACTTCATAGCAGTGCGGGTACGGTTATAGTTATTCGTTCATGATGGGTACCCCGCAAAACAAAACGGACAAGAAAGACCATGGGACTATTGTCCAAGTTTTGTTTTGCGTTGTACCCATCATGAACCTATGGCCGGTATTCAATGGCGTGAAATGCATGCAGGCAACCATGCGAGTGCGCCGCCATATCGGTGGCCAAGCGTCTGTTGCAAGGCGACGTTGTTGAGGCGCACGGCCCCCAGATTGTCGCAGGCACACCGCCTCAGGCACCGCTCTACTCCGTCCGTGTGAGGGCGCCGTGTGAGGGCGCCGTCACTCGTTACGCGCGCTCGTCTCCGCGGGATGGCGGTACTTGTCCATGTCCGCCGTGGCGCATCGGCCATGTCTGTGGTCATTTCCAGCGTTGCCAAGCGAAGAAATTGACCCGTAAACTTTTCAACGAATACCATCTATACCAACCAGCCCAACTCGCAATTCATAATTTCTTGTGTAATCCTATAACACCAATTGGGAAATTTTGTAGTTTCGTATGATGGCATCGCATAAGCCGAACAAAAAATGCTTAAGCCTAATTATCTGCACGATTCGGAAAGGCTGCAAAGATTTTGAAAGGGGTGAGCTAAGCTTTACATTTCGCTGAAAATTTTATGTGTGTCTCACTGAAGACTGAAGAACATGCTATGTATAGCGGGAACTGTACACCTCGTTGAGGTACTCTAACCTCGCCGCGTTCGTACAATAACGCGTTGTATTCACGGGCGTGGCGCGCATGCCGGCAGCCATGTGTGTCCAGAGCTATCAACCTGGGACGGTATTTTCGTGTTTTGTCCGTTTTGTGTCCGTTTCAAAGGTGTCCGTTTTGAGCAAGCCCTCATTGCATAAAAGCGAACACCCGGAAGAGACGCCATGCAAGCACGGCGGAGCCAGCGGAGCTATGAGAGTAGTATTAACTATGGCTGTGAGCAGACGATTTTTCGTCGCCTTGTTGTTGGTACGCTGACGGAACAATAAATTTCACATGGAAAATAGTTTAAAATAGGCTTAGTCGTTCAAAATGTGTTTACGAGAACATTTGCGCAAAAGTCAACCCAAAGCCTGCCTACAACTGGAAGTACGTCACAATAAAACGGACGCAAAACAGACGAACACGAGAATACCGTCTCTGGACGCGCTGGTCGACTCCGGCATGGCGGCGCACGCCTGAGGCCATCCCAGAGAGCTCAAAAGCATTACCTCGAAATTGACTTCTGTTTCGCGTAGGGCCCTACAGTCTACCTGTCGCAAGACACGAGTGAAGTTGTCGGCGCGGATCAGCTGCTCGCTAGCTGTTTTTTTTTTTTTGTATCGGCCACAGATTGCTCAGCCCTCGGTAAACATTCAGTCTGGGAGAGCAGCTTGTCCAGCTTTGAACTCCAGTTATCTACTGCCAAAACAGAACTGCTCAGTGTCAACGGTAAACGTGCTACAAATAAGGACCAGATAATCTCTCTTCAAGTAGAAGACAATCTCATTCGCCTCCTGAGTCTTCCTGTTAGCAGTTGCAACACCCCGAAACAATGGATGGCGCCTTCGGAAGGCCTGGCGTCCTACTTTACACCTGGTCACCCAGTTGTCCAATATGGCTGGGCACACCGACATGCCTGTACCATGCTTGCTCGTGCAGAGGCACATGGACGTTTAAGCTACGTCTTCCCAGTGTATTATCTACGTCCGTCCCATGTTAAAGCCCTTCACAAGCTCATTCGCCACCTTCTCCGTGGCCTCCCTAACTTCACACGAGTTGATATTGCCACGGGATGGTTCCCTTGGCTCCTTGCTACTTTAATTGAACCGGTGGCCGAACCCTCTCTACGGGTACGCGTCTCTAATGAGCAGACCGATAGGCTGGATGAGGAAGACGAAGACGCTCTCTAAAGGCGCAACAACAACTACAACAACAAGAATGGTGTGCGTGCTGTCCCTGAGACATCACAGCCGCCTTACCTGCCATTACAATCCCGTTTATTGTTGTACATACTGCTTGTGAATACATCCCCTTCGTTTCCACGTTACATTATTCTGCATCAAGTGGTCTGTCCCCCTTCCACCCGTTCATAAGAAACCAAGCTGCGATTGTAGCATCATGTGGACCATTCTCCTCAGGGACGAGTTCTCACCGAATGGGATCAACTAAGAGTGATTTTAGCCAACCGAACTTAACGCCGCCCATTCCCCCATGGGAGTGACCTCCGCCAGGCATCTCGCGCCGCAGACGAATTGGGGGACACCATCAAACGGCCCGAGAGCAGTATGTTCGCACCCTCGTCGATGACAAGGCCGAGGATGAGGCAGACATGTACACAGATGCTACGGTTGACGGAACAACGGCGGCCTTAGCCTGGGAAGTCTACTGATGTCCCTCAAATAAATGGATCCCATCGCGTCACTAATACGTGGAACTTATGGGAATTGAGGAAGCAATCCGGCACATAGACGACCATTTCTCCGCCCTCTCCACCAAGAAGTTCAGAATAATCACTGACTCCCACGTCGCACTTCGGGACTTAACCATGTATTCTCACCTAAAAGCACGGCGACCCGCATTTTGACTTCGACCTACATGCTGAAGGCTTCACGATTCGCATCGTCTGGACACCATGGGTGCACATGGCAACCTTTTGGCACACGCTGCTGCCAGGGAGTGACTTCAAGCACCTACAGTGGTTCCCATTGCCCCACCCCCCTCACTCCAGTCGGATTGGCAACTTCGGCTTCGGCATCTAAAGAAACTAAGCAGACAACGTATGCAAGATGCGACCCCGAACGGAGTCCTCGACTTCGTCAAAGCCTCTTTCACGCTCGGGGGAAATATTCGCGAACAAAGTCTACGCTAATGCGGCCTACACCACTCACGTTATTTACAAATGGACAGCCCCTGCAGGGTCCGAGCTCCACCGCTGCACACACTGGGGCATGGCACATCAGATTTATTTAATATAAGCTGGCTCTGTCCCGGTATGCGCCCGCCGCGTGTTTGATCAACGTTCCGTCGAGTAGCACCCCACGTGCGCACCCCTTTCTCGCGTCGTACTAGACTAGCAGCACTAAGCGTAGTCTGAAGCATACCACATGGCCATGGCCGCGGTCAGGTAGAACTCGATCTCGTTGTTGTACGAGTAGGGAATCTTGGCGCTCTGGCTGATGGCAAACTCCAGGCACGTCTTGTACAGCTCCTGGACGTTGTCCAGGGCCGGGACGTCGATTCCGACTGCACCCAGGGACATAAATTGAAGCGGAGATCGGTGCATCGCGTTCTTGAAGTATGTTAGCGCGTTATTGCCAACAACAAGCCTGGCGCAACTCGCACCCCAGGCGGCAGAAGACGTGGAGTACTGCCCGCTCATCACTTTCAGGGAAATCCAGCAGCAGTGTAACACACGCTCCTTCACCTCATCCCAGCCTCTCTAGAGGCTAACAGACGGTGCTTAGCCCAATTCAATTTGGATACCCCCCCCCCCCCCAACAAGGTTACCAGTGTCACTAGATAAGCTACAGAGTACCGTCACTGAGGCGCGCAAGTTTGGTGTTTATCAGTGTTCCAGATTGCCGCTTGTGCGGCCTCACCGCTACAAAGTCATTTGTCACTTCCGAATTCGGACACACTTTTGCAGCTGAAAGCTGCGAAGCGCGTTATCTTTGATTCGCGTTCGGAACAAGCCTGTCGCGCGCAGCCCAGAGCAGGGAGGGCAAACTCAACAACAGTTGACCGAAAGAAAACGTATAAGCACATAACAGTCGCAGTGTAAACAAATGTCACGTGATGCGAAATGACGACCAGGGCGGCGGCACGGAACAATTCAGCTAGGTTACACCTGAAAATCCAACCCTCCTAATCCTGAAAATCCTCCTCCTTACAGAACAATGCGAGATCTCGATGTCCAGCTCCTCACTGGCGAAACATCTTGCGCTAGTCGAGAGGGCGCTGGTATCCAAGACGTCATATGGGCTCCAGTGAACAAAGTTCCACTCCCAACGGGCCACATGGCCTACTATTCCTTTTCGGTATCGCAGAATGTGATCAATGCTTGGCTTGGAGCAATAATTTGCTCTGGGCACGTACGGACATGTGTCAAATTTTCTTCGTTTATTTACCAACACAAGTATCGTTATTGTGGAGAGGCCGCGAGAATCCCTTGGCCGCGTATGCACACTCCCTGGTAGTATGCTTCATGATTTAAAGGTTTCGAACGGTTCGTGTTTGGTGGGAGATGCTGCATGAACACCTCGTCTCTATGGGGCTCTGGGATTGGGAGTAAAATAGGGGGGTAAATATGAATACGGTCGCTGCTAACCTATAGGGGTAGTAATTGGAGGGGGGGGGAGTAGGTGCATTTCGACAAAAAAATGCAGTACCGGACCACGTTCTTTTCTATTTGGCAGGAAAGTTTGCCATGTGCCTGCGAATAACAAAAGCGAGAGCCTGATACTGGTAGCAATGAAGAAATTTCAGCCCTACCCATACTTCGAAAAGTATTTCTCCTTTTTCGCGACTTCCCGGTCATGGGGAAAATGGCACAACATGCCTCAATACGCTTATTATACGGCACTGTTTTAATTTTAATTCCTGTATCCATTTTCAAGAAAGTTAATAACGGGGAGATAGCGAATGATTGTTTTTTTGTCGTAGCTTGGTGTAAAGGATTACCTTAGAAGGCTGCAAAGACTGAGACAAATAATGCTTAAATTTACCTTTGGCTAGTGCGAGAAAACACGCGCTTTTATTCGACGTTTTAACTAGAGCTCACTGACACACCCGTAATAAAAAAGCACGCGGTCGAATTAGAAGGGGAAGCTCTCTCGGTTAGTTCGAACTAACGAAAGTGAAGAACAACAACCGTACGGTGCGACATGTAGCAGGCATGTCCACAAGTAAAGCTCGTAAAAGTTCGTGATGGCGATCCTAAGAATTGATGCGCTCATCTGTGTGAGAAGAAACGCACATCTCTGCACTTGCGTCCACATGTACGCGTATACTTCGCAACGTAGTCAGCCCGGATTTATACCATGAAAACAATGTTTTGCCCTATTTTACTGTCTCTATTCCTCTCTCCATTACGAAGGCAACGACGCCTCGTGTATAGGCAGCGGGTGCGTTCCTTTGCTCGTGTTCCAGGCGCCAAGCCACCGGCGCGGTGGCCTGTGTTTAGAATTATCCGTAGCAGAACATTTTCACGATTGAAGTCACGGGTTTTATTAAACCTAGACGTCTATATGGAGATTAGTTGGACCAAATCGCACAGTTATAGAATTCTTCATAAATTCGAATGACTCAAGTTCTAATTAACGAGCTTTCACTGTAGCACGGGCAACCCCAAACCCCTCCCCTTTCATTTTTCGGTGACGCCTTCCCACACATATCTCCCATCACGTAGCGACAGGCGCAGTCTGGAAACACCAAAGACGTAGTCTTTCTCGGGCTACGTCTTTTAAACGCAGAAATGTCTTTCTCGGGCTATGTCTGTCTGTGTGTGACAAACCCGGCCAAAGTGAAACAGAAGCTTTTCTGAGTCTGTCTGTGTGTGATATACCCACAGTCAAATCTAAACGCGGTGTCACCCGGCCAAAGTGAAACAGAAGCTTACTTGCTTATATACACCACAGTTGAACAAGAACAACACATCACGCAAAACAAAGGCAATAAACACAAGTATATTTGCGTGTTCCTTTAAAAACATCATGATGCTTGCAAAATTGGATAACAAACAAATACTAATCAACTGCAAACAGAAGGCAGAAATCTGTTGCCCGCGCTAATAATAGTTGGCGGCATTTAAGAAATCCTTTATTAAACATTCATGGATGCGGCGAAATTTCACAACAAATCAAATACTACATCAACTGCAGAAAAACCGTCCCTTTTGGAACCCGCGCTGGAGGAGGGCAACGCGGTTATAAACGCTGTAGTAGGTTGCAAACGACAGCAGCGAAATCACCGCCGTTCCACTAGCGTTACGCTTGGAACTCGAGGGGGGAGGGCACCCTACATGGGCTATAACGGTGAGGGTGCTTAATTTAAATTGACCGCCGTAGCAAACCTCTTGCGCTGGCATCTTGGGAGGAACGGGACGGGAGATGAAACAGCATGGAGCAGGGCGGTTAATTTAAATTGACGGGAAAGAGAAGTGAAAGAGAAGGGAGGCATCTTGCATGCGGGTCGCCGGGAGAGGAACAACGAAAGGAGCAGTGAGAGGTGAGCGCGGCCAAAGAGAAGTGAAAGAGAGGGAGGCACTAAATGGCAGGGGTGTGCACTTTGCTGAATTCTATGTTTCGTCGGCAGAAAACCTGAAAGGGAGATACGCGGCCATTTTTTTTATTTATAAAGCGCACCACGTAAATGAACAAATTGTCCCTTTTCTTTAGGCCTTTGCTGAATTCTCTACGGGCGGCTTAAGACGCGGCAAACCTATTTCTATCGGCTCAATGGGCGGTTTCATGGTGAACCCTTTTCTTTACGCTCGACCTTGCCAAAGTGAGGGCCATCAGCGCGATTCTATCGGCCACCTCGGCCACGTGGCGTAGATGGGCCAGCACTTCCCGACACTTGCTGTGGCTGCGCAACAAAGAAACACGACCGATCAGTGCTACCAGCCGTAAGTGTGAATAAGAACAAGTCGGTAAAATATGCTACTCATATGAAACTCTTTTCCTTTATGTTGCAGGCCTAGGCCCGGTTTGCACCAGCACCACTCTTATGTGCGTCCGGTGCCATATAAGCCAGTAGCGCTGTACCCTGGCGTAATGATGTAGGAACGTCCTCTGGGGGCGCAAAACCAGCTGTTTGACCCGACAGCGCATAGATGTCGCCACGAGTACGAAGTGATTGAAGTCTCAGATAGGCCAATTGTTAAGAGTTAATGTCCTCGCGGCCCTTCCCCGATGATCCACTTGGCGTGACCTCGTCGACAAGCAGCGCGGTTGCTGCTTCTGGTAGCATGCACTTTAAGTTAGATTAGGTTACGAAAGTTGTTGCGTCCACGTTCCCCAGCAGGAGATAGTAACTCAGCAGGACATGAATTTTTTCTGGAGGATCGAGGCCGTACGTGGTGAAGCAGAGGCCCCAGTTTTCTCATTTTAACAGCGGAGTTGTTTTGTGGCTCGCGACGTCCGCTGATGCTGGTCACGCGAGGCAAAAGTACACCGCAGGGCTGTCAGATGGCGCCACCGCATCAACAATCGTACATTGCGCGATCTGGGCTTGTGCACCGGGCCCCCGGCGTACATCCACCCCAAATACATGTATGGATAAAATACCAGACATCCGTGGGCGAGTTTCGCACTCGTACATATTGCTGCGAGCGGCGTTGTAGCTTAGCGACCCCCGCCTTCCCGGGAGGTGGGGTGGCCGCCAGCGTGTCGAAGTCGGCTACCCTGTTTCAGCTAATTTCGCCGGCGTAGAACTGGCTTTATTATTTTTTCCGAATATGTACTTCCTACTCTGGAGTTTTCGTATCTAGGCAAATGTGGCGCACTCACTTTTTGCTGTACAGCAGCGTCTGGGCGAGGTGCGGCAAGATCTTGAGAAGCATCGAGGTGTAGTGTACATTGAGTGCGATGCGGAACGCCTCGTAGCCTGCGCAGAAAACTGAGATGAAAATTCTTTTCGGCGCCGTATCCACACTGAAATTGTTTCGCACTCCACCGCACCGCAGTTTAGGAAGCGCAAGAATGTGAGACTTTTAGGTGGAAAAACTCACGATTCATATTACGGGTGTTACGTACAGGTGTTACGCCAATGTCGAGTTCTAGAATACCTATTTTCAAACCAGAGCGATTTACCTTCGGTTCAACTGTTGTATCTGCTCCTTACTGGAGTCGTTATTATCTTCAGTAGATAGGGGATCGAAAATAGCTTTGTTTTGGTCTAAAGTAAATACACGTACCGGATGCGGTGCTCTGTTGCCCCACTTTTCGCTTGGACTTAGAAGCCCCTTGAACCTTTGATCAGCTCTCTGTAGCTTAGTCGAGTACGCATTTATGCTATCTGACACCGCTGACTGCCAAAATACCTTAAGAAAATACCGAGTAAAATTGAAATTAAAACGTGCAAGTATCTTGTTGTTTGCCTACGGTAGGGGCGGGGGCAAGAAATACCTTACTATAGAAGACAGACTATCCCAAGGCAGGTTCTTCTCGCAATGAACGCCGGGATAGCCTATTAAAAATAGCGAAGCGTTTCCAATTTCAGTGAAATGGTATAGCTGAGTGAATGGCGAATAAGCTTTGAATGGCAATTGTAAAATACTTTTTTTTTATTGGCCGCGGTGTTGCCCTAGCAAGTACGAGAGGAAACGAAACGAGTGCGTTGTTTCCTAGTTTACGATTCGGTGTGTGGTAAATATCGGTGATACCAGCTGAGATGAAGCTCCATGGTTCTGTAGTCGTCTGAGCAGCGAACGCCACATTTTTTTTTCAGTATGGCAAAGCATGTCTCTCCCATAGAAGCGCACATATTGACCAGTAAGGCGGGAATTCAAAAGCGTGTACAACTGCACTATAATTAGTTACAGTAATACAACAAAATTCAGCGCAATGGTAGCAGCCGATCCGGTAGCAGTGAACGCGTGTTGGCGGTCATTTGCAGCAATATTTGTTTGAAGACATCTACATTAAGTTTGAAGCTTTACGGAGCTTTGTTAAAAGAGTTGGCTTTAGCAAAGTGTGTTAGGTTTAGGACAATTACGACGACGAGGACACAAAAAATGCCGACGAACGTACCACCAACACCTCCCCTTTAAAAAGGTTATTGCAAGCACAGCTGGAGAGCGCCGATTTCGTCTCCGGCGGTTTGGCAACTTTGGTGTTCCCCGTAAACGCACTGGGCCTCATAACAATGTTTAAAACCAAGTTTCAAACACGCGTCGTTTGATTCTCGGTCTTTGTAATTTGAACAAAGCTTCAACAGAAATAAGAGCAGGCATTCTGGCTAATATAGAGTGGTAGAAGACCCCTGCCGATGGGTACACGGCCAGCACAGCTTCTCGATCAGATTTTGCACTCGCGCTCGTCCTCGCACTCACCAACGTCCACGGCCGAGCTTATCTCGTTGCGGAGGAAGCGCACCTCGACGATCTTAATGAGGGTGTTGAGGACGGCCACCAGGTCGCTCACGCGGGGCCTCTTGTCCGCCTCGATCGCGTGCACGCAGCTGCGAGAACGGGAGGACCGGTGAAGTCCCGTACACTACCGTACCTCGCCTTTGCGTGTAAGTATTCAATACTCACTCCTTGATGGCCGTGTCCTCCAGCTTCTTTTGTTTCTTGTAGGCTATGTGAACATAGTGGCTGCTCTCGATTACCAGCGAGATGGCCGGCATCTTCTGCGGTGTAGAAAAGACGACATAATTCTGAAACAATTCTAAACGCTTGTACTGTACACTTCCTCCATTTATCCCCTCCGAAACCACTTTTTGTGATTTAGAGCAGGGGTCGGCAACCTGAGGCCCACGGGCCGCATGTGTTATGCGACCTCCGGACACGACTTTCAGAACCACCACCCTTTTCTTTACCTGTTAATTCCTAACTCCATGGAGGCCGACATGGCAGTTTCGGCCTGAAAGGTCAGGCACTATATTGATATTTATGAACCTGGGACAGGCAAAGAGCGCAAATTCTCGTGACAACTGGGATTCCTTCAGGCACAAAAGGCACAAGGTATTTGGGCACGGTCTGCGGGTCAGTCTTCTGAAAAGCACGACGACCGCTGTTTCAGAGCGAAGTTCAAGGCCATAGTTCCGATTAATGTGGTATGGTCTGTGCTACTAGGGTTATAATGTGAGAGATTTGTGTTGACGAGCTGAACACTTCAATTCTTCAGCCCTTCTATTCCATCCTTATGTACCCTTTTCCTCTCTTCTGAACCCTTCCCCCTATCTCCTCTACTGATCTGTTCTGTCCACATTCACCTCAAAGGGGCCATGCAGACAAGGCACAAGTTTGGTTCATTCAAAAGATTGCCCTCGTTAGAATCATGCTGACACCTATTAACGAATACTGCGCTCAAACAAGCTATATAATTATAAAAAAAGGAATGGTCATGCGACCCACTAGCTCATTTCCCGCAACAGAACCTATGATTTCATATGCCCAGCTGTGCGATTGGCTGAGGCCGGCAAAAGCAAACGCAGGTTAGGCAGGGCTTCTTGCCGAACGAGCTATTTGCGGGTAAATGTAATGCATATCATTTTATAGGCAGCAGGAATGGTGGGGTAAACAATGAAGGTTACGAAAACAAACAAACACACAAGTGTCAATGCGCACTGCTGTTGGTACTGGACGCAGTTTATGTTCGTTTTAGCTACACAGCAGTCCGGCGCTTCGGAGTTGTCTTGCAAGACACCGGCCGATTGGGGTAAGCGACATTGTCTTACGTGAGCCTGTTTGTTGAGCACACCCCATGTTTCACGAAGCGATTAATTTTCTACCGTAACAAAAACAAGCCAGGTGCAAATACGATCAAATATGGCAGCACTGACGGTAAGCGAAGTTGCAGAGCCTAATGGCGCACTGGAAAATTCGTTTGAATACCCGTCCTTGTGTCTTCATGGCGGACGCCACGAAAACACGATTTGGCGGGAGAATCAAACTTTTAACCTAAATTGATTAATTTCTCGGTGAATACGGCGTTGTTTGCTGCCGGACAAGCGCTTGGGACACTATAAAAGACCAAGACCAAATATTTCGAATAAAACAAGCTTGTATTGTGTCTGCATAGCCCCCTTAAAGGCTTCTCACTGGCAACCTTAACGCCACCTGGTTCCTGCTTGTCCGTCAACGGCGCTTTAGCGTAGACTGATGCCGAGGGCGTCTACAGACTCCCCGTTCGGTTATCCGCCGCTCCTTATGCTATACACACGAAGTGGCTTCCGAATGACCATATGCCGGCATTTTGCGCACAGCGTACCTTGTAGAGCGGCGCGTTTCTGCACGTCACCAGCTCCCAGAAGTGGCTGGACACGTCCAGGGCAACGCGAGGGTCTCGCCGGTTGAGGAAGACGCGCGCGGCCGTGTCCAGGCAGAACTCCTCCTCCTCGATCTCGTCCACGCGGCAGCTGCAGCGTTTGCGAGCAGGTGGTCTACTGAGACGCCCTCAACATATACGAAAAGACGGGCCGTTTGTTCGCAATTGAACTTGTTATTGACAGTGGTGATTGCTGAATGAGGCTAAGCCTGAAATTTCCCGAAAGAGAAACTTAAAAATCCCGGGCCCTCTCCATTAACGTGAAACCTGGGGAGGGGCGATGCATGCAGTGTATAAGTGTATTCTTGGCGCCTTGGCGTTTTTGCCAACGGAGATGAAACCGTTGGGGGGTAGATGTAGACAGCGTTGCTGTAAAAGTCTCTGGTCTTTGAAGCACGAAGCTTTCTAGCGCGAGGCGTAGCCGACTTTCACGGTGTATTAGTATCGTGACTACATGAGACGGCGATTACGACGACGACGGACCCTAAGGGGTTTCGCCCCTAAAACCAATAGGAGGTCTTAGGCTCCGATCGAAGCTACACCATCAACCTTGCGATGGAGGAGGAGGACTACACACTGTGTCCTTAACTAAAACCTTAACACCTTATCGAAAAACCAGAAAAACAGCGTTTAAAAGTGTGAAATTGATAAAATTCCCTTTAAAAGGGCGTATTGTGTTTTTGTTAGTGTGTAAGGGTGTTATAAACGGCAAAACACCGTTAAAGAGTGTTTCCTGTTTTTTTTTTTTTTTTTGCTAAAGCGTGCGGGTGTTAGCTATGGACAGTGTGAAATTCACCGTCAAGGGTGTAAATAATTTTAGAGTGCAGAGCAATTTATACCTTCTGGGGATATTTAACGCGGCTAGAGAAAGAAATAGGGGCCGCGATTGCCTCGCACGGATATTTACGCACCCCAAAATCTCGACACACTGGCATTTTAGTTTCCCGTCTGCATAAAAAAAAATGGACCCCGGGACCGCTGTCAAAGCGCGTCTCCGTAGAGCACAACGCCTTACTACCACCGAGTCACAGGCGCCACAGAGCAGAAGCAGTGGCACCCAAAAGAGGGGTATATGATCTTCATCCACTTACTACTTATTCGCATTTTATGCGACAAAGCCAACCCTTGTTTTTGCGAATGCATTTTCTTTTCTTAAGCGACCAATTCCGCTAGTCCGCATTAACAGATACATGGCACGTGGGGGATTTAAAGGGCTAATGCACCCGCTTAAGGAGTACCACGAACAAAGCTGAGATCGCTCTAGCAATCAAGTACGACAACACAAATAGCTGTGAATCATCTTTCTTTCTTGAGTGTGTGTGTGTGTGATCTCTCTTTCGCGAACATTACCGAACCGCGCAATTCAACTCGTGCATTCGCACTTTCACATTCACGGGGAAATGCGGGGAATTATTTTTGGGACATTTTCCTATTTTCCTTTTTTATACCAATTTACGCTGTCCGAGACGGGCTGCTTTTTGATGTTAACATCTAGTGCCATACATCCGATTTGAACAGCCCCCAGACGCAGAAATACATGTCGTTAAACGCAATAGTAAACAATTTCACTTTCTTTCAGGTGTCCTTGATTTATTTGTTCCTTGATTTAATTGTTATGGCAATGCAGGGTGCCAAAGTGATTACATAAAGTTCCGAAAGCGCAATAAATTTCCCACCTCCCTAGCTTTTAGCTTTAGACAGCAAGCGAAACTTCAACGGGGGACTTTTTTTTTGCGATGCCATTTTAACTGTTTTGACGAATGTTGCCAGACTGCGTCGCGGAACGTGGAGTTGCAAATTACGGACACTTCGTATACGTTTAACGAACGGAAACCTTTACGCTGCTTTTTAAGTCGGCTTTGTTCCGTAGAAATACGGAAATTTTTTTACAGTGTAATCACGCACCACTGGACGACTCGCAGGGCGTAGTTGGAGGCGTTCTTCCTGTAGTCCTTCGGGATGTTGCGACCGAGCCACTGAAACGCGAGTTTGATCTCCTGGAGAGAGGCGTCGATGTTGCCGTAGTAGAGCTGGATCTGCGTCAAACGCCATTGCGCAGAATTGGTTACAGCGAAGCTGAAGCCTTCGCTTTGTCTAGGAGCTTTCAAAAAAACGACCTGCCATGAAAAGCTTGCTTACACGCGCTTACTAGGCTTTCTAGGCTTTCGTTATTTCTTTTCTCTAAATAAGAACGAGCGGTCAGTGCGGACCACTCCCATAACCATGCACAATTTGTAAAGTTTTTTTCTCCAGAGCGACAACCCGTATACAGCCCACTAAGTTTTCTAAACGATACACCCTATTGTGATATGTTTTACGTCCAAATCCCCAGCCTTTTCTACCTGCTGCTGGCACTTCAAATTGCCACCCGAACTCAGCTTAGGGTTACTGACGTAATACACCACACTTTAAAATTATTTACATCCTAAGGGTGTAAATCACCGTCTATGACATCCTTACACCCTAGCAAAAAACCCAAAAGAAACACCCTTTAGTGTGTGTTGTCGTTAATAGCTGCCTTGGACTCTAGCAAAAACACCAGAATACACCATTTAAAAGGTGTTATTGTTAATTACACCCTTTCAGAGGGTGTTTTTTTTGTTTTTTTGATAGGCTGTAAGGGTGTTAAGGCTTGACGCTGGGCTAGTTCGGTACGCATATTTAACATTTCAAGAAAAGCGCAAACACGAGAACGGGAGAAGTGACAAATTCGAGCGCTGGCGAACAACTCAGTTGTTCGTCAGCGCTCTAGTTTTTCACTTCTTCCGTCCTCGTGTCTGCGTCTTTTTTGAAATATAAGGGCTGTTAGGTATAGACAAGAAATGGTGTAAACCATTTTACAGTGTGCATATTCGATCACATGTGAGAAAATGCACGTCCGCCACTTTGGTAACGTATAGAGTTGAAAACTTCACGGAGCATAGCAGTCAAGTGGCATAACCTTTTGGAATATTGAAGACACAGTTGGAATTGACTTTGGGCGTAAGGTGTGGATTGCTTCGAGTGTTAGATCTCGATCACCTGGATAATTATACGAGAAAGAAATCCGGCGCAGAATAAGATTGGGTTGTGGTGCACTCGGCAAGCACTCGCAAATAATGAAAAGTAAGCTACCTCTATCCCTGAAAAGAAAGGTATTCAATCAATGCGTCCTGCCGGTGATGACATACGAAGCAGAAACCTGGCACCTTACTAAACAACTAGAAAGCAAACTTAGATCCACCCAACGGACGCTGAAGCGAATAATGATAGCAGTAACGATAAGGGACAGGAAACGTGAAACCTGCATTAGGGAGCAAACCATGCAGTACGACGAACTAACAGGTGGACCACGAGGGAAACAGAATGGACTCCGAGAGAAAGGAGTGGAAGAGGGGGAAGGTTGTTAACTCGGTGGAGAGCCGAAATACACCATCGACGATTACTATAACCTTTAATTAGAAATTTGTGCGCAGCGCGAGCTGCAGTCTTATCGGTCACGGCGCATATCTGCTGCGCCTCAGGAAGTGATCGCGTGATCAGCGGGGCGCTACTCTGCCGTTACCTCGCAGCGCGTCGCTGTTGCCGAGCATGTTGTTGCGAATCGTGTTTGAACCTCCCGCGCAAATGTCACGTGGTTCCGATGAGCCACAAACGGAGGAGGAGCCTGGCGAAAGTGTGAGGTGGAGGAGGGCGTTCATAGGCGGTGAAAACATGGCGAAAGTGTGAGGGGAAGGCAGTGAGAGATGACGCCATAGCAGCGCGTGCCGCCTTCCGCTCACACTTTCGCCTCACTTTCCTCTGCCGTTTTCTTTCTGTCTTCGCTCGCTCGGTTACAACGCCGTCGCCATCGCCGCCGCCAAACCGCAGTAGCGGCCGCCAAAAGTGCTTCGCACTAAAATAATTCGGAGGCAAAGAATGGACTCCGGCAGCGCAGGACAAGCGGGTGGAGGGCGATGGGAGTGTTCTGCGTCCTGCAGTGACCTCAACAGACTGTTTTTGTTTTTGTTGTTGTTGATGATGATGATGATTGTGGTGGTGATGATGATGGTGCGGCTTGCATTTTACACTGTGCCTCGTCGAAGTCCAGTAGCAATACCTCAACAACGACGGAGCATCGGACTGTTCGGACAAGTTGATTGGGCACCGAGTTTGAGAATTACGCCTTCGTATGCTATCCTCCGAAGAAGCAAAAACAAAAGAAAAACGAATTGAGCAACTTACGTTGGCTCTCATGCGGCTGATGGCGATGCGCTTTAGTTTGAGGTAGCGCTCGTCAACGTTCTCCCAACTGGAGTTCTTGAAGACGCCCTCGCTAAACTCCAGGTACTCCTCCGCCTGTGAGCATCCACGACGTATGCATTATCATTTTATCCCACGCTCCGAAACTCGGTGTAAACTTCAAATGCTTTTTTACTGGACTTATGTAAAACCTTCACGCTACTCGTCTCATGCCATCAATCATACCTGTTACATTCAATGCTGTGTCTACCGAAGATTGATTGGATCACGTCCTGCGTTTGGCGATGTACCTTGAATAGGTGTATATACAAGTATCTCGCGTAAGATGATACGCTCGAGCGGTATCCATCGAAGCACCAAATTTTCACGTGGCCCTGATTAACGAATTGAAATACTATGTGTTGTTTAGATGGAATGGTAGAATTACACTCGAGGTTTCTTAGGACGTCCATAAGAGTTTAAAAACCTGTAATCTGTCCTGTGATATATCTCCGTGAAAATAAAAAAAAAAGTCACTGTGAATTTCCAAAAAGATTTTACATTTAAAAACGCTCAATGTGATCGTCGAGTACTCAAGCAGCGCGTAATCTTTCAACAACTTATACTGGCGAAAGAAGTTTAATTTTTCGTAGATTTTAGAGGCGCAAGAAGTTAGCCTTCCATATCTTCTAGTGGTGAAAGAAGTAATCGTTTCCTAGCTGCAAAGAAAAAAAAGTCACTGTGAATTTCCAAAAGGATTTTTACGTTCAATGTGATCGTCGAGCTCTCAAGCAGCGCGTAATCTTTCAACTTATACTGGCGAAAGAAGTTAATTTTTCGTAGATTTTAGAGGCGCAAGAAGTTAGCCTTCCATATCTTCTAGTGGTGAAAGAAGTAATCTTTTCTTAGATTCGAGTCATGGAATGTTTACCTCTATTTTACCACAGAATGTTTATTGACCTCTGTTCCACCGCTGGAAGCGGTGGAACAAAGGTAAACATTCTGTGGCTTCTAGGGGTGGAATGATGTGCCACATTTCGTCTGCCCACCTGCTTGATGTCGTCCACTTCGAGGGAGCTGTGGGCCGCCGAAAGGTAGGCCTCGAGCGCACGTCCGCGCATGCCACACAGGCTGTAGTTATTGCCGATGGTGCCGTACGCGTTGGCCCGCATCTTGTGGCACTTGCAGACGCGCAGGTCCGCCTTGTCCGGAGGCTGCTCCCTGCAAACGGCCACGAGGGCACCGTCACACGCGACGAGAGAGTTTTCAACAGTGCTAAATAAACAGACAACAGACTTTCACGCGAAGTGTTTTATTCCGGGATACATAAACATTTCAGTGATGTCATATCCGTTACGGAAATGACGCCAGACAACGAGCAGGCGCCTGTAAAGGGTGCATCTTTGCACAAGGGGCCTTATTGCGGGGAAGCAGCCTTTAGTACTAAACAGAACGTTATACTTAGGGTCGTTCCTTTTTGGGGTTGTATATTTTAACACGAAAGTGTTTTATCCCAGAATACACCAAGATTCACTGACGTCACATCCATCAACGGAATGACGCCAGGTACACCTTTGCCGAAGCGACCCACGAGCAGGACGTCGCTCGCCAAGCCACCCACAAGACAGCCGCCGACCCGCAATCATGCTCGCTGCAGATTTCGCTGCACATTTTGCTGCCGTGTTTTACCGATTCCTATGACAGAGGAATTAACCACAGTTTTTTTATGGAGTATACACTCTCTATCCCAATGAAAGGAACATCACCTGAAACACCTTGAACCGGAACGGTTTCACTGATATGGCCATAGAACGTTTGACAGCGAAACTTTTAAAGTCTACCTGCCATAATGTGCTGGCCAGCGAATTCTGGCAACCATGACAGTGAGTCCGGCAGCAACATACTTTTAAATATGGAGGAAAGAAAGCTTAGGACAGGCCCCGGTGGACACCGGCGTATTGGGAGATGTGTGGATGACGTCAAATTGTTTTTTTCACGCTCATCGGAGGCCACTGGCCACCGCGTTCTAGCAACGGCAAAAATGGCCGGCCCACCGAGGCCCTACGTCACTGTGCGGCTCAGCCGTAGCCAGTGGTCGGCAGGCGGAGACAAAGCAGACGACAGTGGAGCGACCGAAGGCGGGGGAGGTGGCACGAAAATACGGGCAAAGCGAGACCTCCCAAAATAGCGGAGGTGTTTCACCAAGACGTGACGTCAGGGACTCTCATAAGCTTTTCTTTCCACCATGGTTTCAACTGTACGCGAGATGAGTGGTATTTAAAAACTTGTCCCCAACTAAAACAATAAAACGTACGCGGTTTTTTAATCACGCATTGAAACAGACAGAGCTGTTTGTACACGTATGGTAGTGTCATGTTTGGACACCATAAGGCGCCACCTTTCAGTCTTCAGAAAATTTAGCGCTGAAATAAAATTGTTTCCACCAATTTATAGAGGAATTCGTGGTGGTTTTAAGTATATAAAACGCTGGTCTTCATGCGAGTTAGAAGACATGCACTCCACAAAAGTCAGTTTTAAAAACACGAGTTTGGTTCATTCGAAAGATTGCCTCGTTAGAGTAATACTGACACCACTTTTAACGTAAACTTCGCTCAAATAAGCAATATAATTAGGACAAAAGGGAATGGCCATGTGATTCACTAACTCATTTTCGGCACTGGAACCTATGACGTATTATGGATAGCTATGCGATTGGCTGAGGCCGGCGAAAGCAAACGCAAGTTAGGAAGGACTTGCAAAACGAAATATTTACGCTTAAATGTAATGTATATTCATTTTATAGCACTAAAAATAGTGGGGTAAACAATGAAAGTTACGAAAGTAAACGTAAACATACAAGTACCAGTTCGTACTGTTGGTACTACGCGCACTATGCTTGTTACATCTGCACAACAGTCTGGCACTTGGGGATTGTCTCAGACGACATTGGCTGATTGGCGTAAGCGACGTTGTCTTACGTGGCCCTGTTTGTCGAGAATACCTGCTGTTTCACGAAGCGGTTACTACCTACCGTAACAAAAACAAACCAAGTGCAAATACGGTCAGAAACAAAGAAAAGGCGGACAGCGGTCCTGCGCAGTATACGGCGGTGCCATCTAGGAGGAATAATGGTAAAAATGGCGTTCCGCGGTCCGTTGCTGACTAAACAGCACACTGAAGTTCGTTAAGTCCTGGTTACGTCATCGCAGACGTCCCGAAACACGATTTTACGAGATAATCAAAATTCATTAATTTCTCAGTGAATCATCGTTTGGTGCCGGACAAGCGCTGGAGGCAATCTACAAAACACCAAATCTTCCCAATAGACAACCTTTAATTTTATTTTGTCTGCATGGCCCCTTTAAGAGACGATTGCTGCGTGCAGATCATGTGACTGCGAGAAATGGCTCACATGAACTTCTCGTCTGTCCATTCGCTGTAGACTTCGCCACTCAGGTACTCCTTGCAGAAGCGGCACTGAAGGGCGTTCTCCTCCAGACAGGTGGCTACGTCCTGGTGGATCTCCGCCTTGCTAAATATGGTCGAGGAGTTGATCGCAAGAGAAAACAAAATGTTTCACTCTGGTTTCGAAATCCCGCATCAAATGTTGTTGCATTTGTTTCTGCGAATCATCATTTAAAGAATTTGTGGAGGGCTCCCAAAGGTCTGACGTTCCAAATGTGATCGACCCTAGGGACTACTTCCAGTTTCTAAAAATAAGTGCAAATGATAGACATTCGCAGCAGTAATTCCCACAGCCCAGTTATTTTGAGGGCACTAACTACTGAGACCATCGTCAAATTTATGCCGTTTTGTCGCCGTTAAGATCAACGAGAGTAGTTGCGTAGTACGTACAGACGTGAGTGAAACCGTATCACCTGACTTTGGGCTTTGAAAAAGGTCTATACAGAAAAAGGCTGTTAATTGGAGGCTCGGTTATTCTAAAATAAGTAATTGCTAGTGCAACCACGATCGTGAAAAATATGTCTATCCTCTGTGGTCCGAAATTATCGTTAACTATGAAACATCCCGCCTATATTGGTCGATTTGGTCGATGGCCGTGGTCGACGATGGGCCATGGCTAGAGTCGAAATGAAAGAGGGCACCAGCGTATAACAAATCACACGTAGAGCAGGCACCGTGAAGACTATATGTTGCTGTTGGTTTGACGGTTGAGGTGCGCTCAAATGTCCTTGCGGCCATTTTGTCTTCTTCCCATGCCTGAGGCTCTTGATGCTGTCGCAGAACCTTAGCGGCACACTGTTCCGTTGCCAACGTGCGGAATGCGATTCTCTTTTCGCGCCATCTTTGATCCAGTTCACTGTATACGCTGACTGTTCCCATGACGACCGCAGACAAGCGGAACACACACATCTGCTTGAGCACCACCGTGCGTGACGGGCCGTTCAGCCCAGACGGGAAACGATGAGTTGTTCTAGCTTTCAAGATCATGCAAAAAAGGCAGACAACGAACACTTCACATGAGCTTTTTGAATTCTTTTTAATGTTGTTCGATAGCTCATATACTATAAAGAGTATGAAAATCAGAACAACGTTTACATGCCCCTCGACGGCGCAAAAAGGATATTTTACTGTATATGCATGTCATGATGTCGGCAATCAAGGTGTCAGCAATTAAGCACCAACAAGATGTCGGCAATTAAGCACGATTCATTCGGAAGACCGAACTGGCCATGTAGCAGAAGCAGCGACAGCAGCAGCAGCCGCAAAGAACGTTAGCTCAAGGGAGATTAGTTCGAGCATTTGGCCCCGGGATTTGGCCCCGGTCGTCCCGGGATGGCCCCGGGACGACCACGGCCATCGACAAATCGACCAATATGCGCGGGATGCTTCTTAATTCACGATAATTCCGTACCATCGAGGATGGACATATTTTAACAAAATATAATAGTATTCCTTCAATCGAAAATGTTCTCTATGAATTAACAGATAAGAGTAAATGCCTGCGCATCACAAACGTAACTGCGCGTGCCTTACCTGTCGTAGGTGAGCTTGGCGTAGAGGCTCTTCTGGACGGCGGCCGAGTGGAAGCGCATGAGGGAGCCGACCTGTCCGCACTGCGGGCACTCGGGCGCGTCCGGAACCTTGCCTTCCAGCAGGAGGACGTACGACGTGGTCGTGTTGGCCGCGCACGTGACGAAGTGCTGCTCGACGAGTCTCTTGATGGCCGCGTTGATCTGTGCGCCCGTCGGGAAAGGAGATCAGCGTGTGGCTATAGCCACAGTTCCCTGGTGTAGCATTTCGTTCTTAAGTAAGGGTGTTGCTACAGTATCTCGCTATTTTGCGGTGGATAGGGAAAGAACAGTTGGTGGGGACATGGGGGGGCACTGGTGGGGACGGAGTAAACTGACAGCCAAATGGAAGTTCTCATGACATAATGGGCATTTCCAGAGCTAACATAAAACCACATTTTAATCTCACGTTCAAAACTTGGCAGATTTACAACAAACAGATCCCATTGCATCTCAGTTTACTCGTAGGGGACGACGCTCTTGCCAAATTTTTCTCTGATTTTAGTTTTTTTAGAGCGGAAATTAATGCTCTTAAAAACCTATAATATCTCAAATATGGAAGGAATCTCACACTACGCGATAAGACTTGAAGGTAGCGAAGCTGTACGCAGCCTTCACGACCATCAGGACGGTTTAAGTCCACGATTGCAGCCGATTTGCTTCTCCGCTGCCGCAACGACCTTTACTCTATCGTTGTTGCCGTAAGTGGGAAGTGATAATCATTGGACATCACCTTAGAGGGGCGTACAGTATGACGTGTCTTTCTCGCTCCGAGCAAGTGTTGCCACGATTACGGCGAACGCTGGAGTTTTTTTTTTTTTTTTTTGCCGATCTTCGGCCCATCTTCCCTAAGTGGGTATGCTTGGCTTGACAAATGTGCGGCGGGGGCGCTGGGCGGTCGCTGCGAGGCACGCCCACACGTGCACTTTCTCATGTGCGCTCGGCATTTTATTTTTATTTTTAACTGCGGACAAAAAAAATTATACGCGAAGCAAACACAGAACCTTCTGTTTGGCGCATGATGGCCGTGGTTGCTTGCGCGATAAAACCCAGCCCAACCGAACTTAATCAAAAGTGTATACCATTCCGTTTTTAAAGTTTTTGTAGTGTCCCGCAAGTTTGTGGTGGATCCGTAAAGAACAGTTGGTGGGGACATGTGGAAGAAGGCACCGCCAACTGCCGAGTACGGGCTGTCTGCCTTTTTTTTTACCCTTTTGTGCTCGCTTGCGGTTACGACCCAGCCACCTCACTCAAGCTTCTATCTTTGACTGACTGACAGTCAGAAGCTTGGCCGACTCAAGCTTCTACCCTTAGCATGTTCGATGGCCGTAAAGCAATCTTGTGGAGCTAGTAGGCTGCCGAAGCCAACGCGGCAGCCTGCTTGCATTGCGGCACTCGCATTGTGGCCCATACATGGCGAGCGTCGTATTTTGGCATACCATTTGGTAAACCAACATTTAGGTAAACCTCCAAAATTCTATTGAGAAGCAGCTATATTACGTGCTGATATGGGTAGTTCGGGGCATTTCGAATATCCTGTCGTACCACGAATGGCAAGTCTCGAGCCTTTACGACTTGTCAGGCAGCAGTTGACTAGCGGGAAGCGTTCTTACGGCACCTGCGGCACCAAGACTGCCAGAACCGAGGCCTTCGCTACGCGTGTAGCTAATCAATGTGTATGCGTTTACGGCCACATCCCCGCTGCTTCCAGACCTTTTTTACCAGCGTCCAAGGTTGTTTGAATTTTTTTGGCGTCGTAACCGGATTCAGGATTTGAAAATAAATGGCGCAGCCTGCACTATGCACTAGTGGTGTAAGATTGGAAAAAAAGCAGAGCTGGCGGCCCATTTCCCTTCGTCGGATACCCGTCTGTTACACCTCTCATGGATATCCTAATTGACCGCTGAAGTTCTCTATGACTGGCCGGCCCGGATCGCGTTTTTCCGCGGAACAAAAAGCTTAAACAGTTCCGCCGTTAAAATGGTAACAGCTCTCTGAGGCGCCTAGTAGAGAATAGAAACCGATCACCCACCTCGGTCGTAGTCATGGTGGCGCTGAGCAACTTCAGCAGGGACACTTCGAATATCTTGCCGCACACGGACGCCTTCTTGAGAAGCACGACCTCCTGCTCGTTCAACACCTCCATGCGCATCGAGGTCAGCGCTGCGAAGTTTGTTAGTATTGTCGGCTACGCCTTACGAAGGGTGGCCACGGTAATCAGCACTCTTTCCACTTGGCGCTGTGAGTATGGAGTAGATCCTTACCTTGAAGGTAGTCCGGAACTTGCAGCTCGTCCTTGAGGCCAGTCTCCGATAACGTCGCAGACTTGCTGCGCGGATGAATGCAGAAAACGGGAACGTATACGAAACGTTAGCAAAAGAAACGCTCAACGTAAGCCAGCGATAGGTAGATAGCAATGTGTTTGGTATCGTCGCTTTGGCAGGAACGGCGTCAAGCGTTGGAAAGGCACCAACCTAGATGAACGCAAGGGACACCGCAGCAGCACTACCGAATTATTACGCAAGCATGTGTATGCGTCTAAGCGGGTACGCGTCTAAAGCATGGCTATGGGTCCTGAGGGTATGGGTGTAAAGCGCACACGCGTCCATACAGATTTCGGGTGTACCGTTTTCTGTCAAGTCACCCATATGGATACGTTGTCTGCGTGTTCATGGGCCTGGCGTGACGAATCTCTTTAGACATTTCTGACGACAATGCCGATTTACTCTCCCTGTTTCACTCATATCGGAGCCAAGTTCGTCGCGCACAATTGGAGAGGCGGCATCAGGTTAACGCTCTGCTCATGAAGACCAACAAAGCATAGTCGATAAGGCATCTGCTTTACAACCGAGCAAACCAAGGTTCGACTCTGGCCCCGCCAGCGTTTCCTATTTTCACTCGCTCAGAAGAGGCTTCAAAGGTGAAATCCAGTTTACTAGGATATACTACTGCTTTCGCACCGAATCAGCCTCATGTGACGGTCCTTTCGGCCCTGTAAGGCTTGTGCTCGCCGCTAAAATGGCACGTCTGCTTGACATCAACGAACACTGACGCAGTCATTTTGTAGAGAAGGTAGGCGTCCGACACTTTCCGCAGCTCATCAAGTACATGAAAGGCAACAGGGCATAGCACACAAGCAATCACTTCCAACGGAACGGGCCGACTAAATTCGTGAAGCATGAAATACGTGAACTTGAAAGTGAGCGTGGTCTAATAGTTAAGAGCGTTTGACAACTTGCGGTGAGCGCCTGCCGCTATCCGCATTTAGTTGTGTGCGTCCAACGTCCCTCGCCTATAGCTTGTATTCACTGGCGAGGCACGCATGCAGGCAACCATGTGAGCGCGCCGTCACTGGTTACGTAGGGCTCCGCGGGATGGCGGTACTTGTCCGTGCTAAGCACATGATGCGTGTTGGAACGTTCCAAACTCTTACCCACCGAACGCAAAGTAATGCCTCGACTCCAACGTGAGTGCGATTAATAACACCTCTGTTGACACCACTGTTGAGAATCGGGTTGAAACGGAGCAGGACGGACGCCCGCCCCGTATTTTTTGTTTTCTTGCGGCGTGCACGCGCAGTGGCACAGGCCATGTCTGTGGCCGTTTACAGTGTTGCCAAGCGAAGAAATTGACAGCTAAACCCTTCAGTGAATACCATCTATAGTGCTGAAGTGCCTGTGCGTGCGGAAGCGTGAGTAGAAAAGGAGGACTCACGAATCCCTCTCCCGGCGAGTGCTCCCTCATTTCGTGGTCGTCCTCCCTGGCGACGGTGTACTCGCGCTTCAAGCGGGAGTCCGGGATCATGTTGGAGCTGACGATGTGGATGTTGCCCTTCTGCTTCAGCGCCTGCAGGATCTCGATCATGGCCGCCGGGTTGCCCTTGGTGTACTCCTTGAGCAGGCTGCGGCAAAGTCCGTACTTGTAATGAAAAGGATGTCTTCTGGCAAGAGGACGGTGCAGTAGGAGAAGTTCACAGGAAACGGCGCCACTTTAAATTGCAACGGGATAATTGGGCATGGGAGAGGCTTTTGGATGATCAGGTAGCAAATTGTCTCCGCACAAACGTAGCCCAGAAAAATCCTCCTGCAGTTCAGTGCTTTTGCGTAATGGTTCCCCACCACACTACCCGAACCTTTATCACGGTCATCACGATTTTCAGAATGCTGATATCCACTGCCCAAAGAATGCTTTTTTCCGTCGACATTTAGTTTGTACTATATTGGATGCCCTGGATGTTATTTCATCTCACATTTCCTTATATCATCCCCACAACTCGTCCCACGTGTTCTCTGCTTCTTTTTCTGTCTACCCCTGGTATAAAGAGCACGTGAAACCTAAATTTATATTCAGTTGGCGTAATTGGCGTGTGTATGTGCGTAAGACCCATAGTAATCGTATAAGTAGAAATTTCTTTCCAAGATTTACAGCAAAGCTGTTAGCCTTAATTGGTCGGGAAATTTTGTGTCGTAAGCAAAAAACCCAGGCAGGACCCAGCAGTTCTCGCCTAAGACGCCGAGCGCATGTATCGGGCTAATCAGGCATACAGAATAGAGCTCAGTATTCGTTTAAGAAAACCACAACACAAGCATCGGAACCACGTTATGGATGAAGACGCCTGTGAACAATGAGGCCCCCAACCATGTAAAGATTATGGTAAAGATTATGCTTGCAGATTATGTTTGAAGGCTAGGCAGGACTAGTGTCACTAAATAGAGAAGTTCTTGCCCAATGCGCCGAGCGCATGCGTCAGGCTAGGCAGGACCCAGAATTCGCCCCCAGAGAAGCCGAGCGCAAGCGACAAGCCCGCCGAAACAACGAGAAACATTTCATACCCTCCCCCATCAGCATTTGTAGTGGTTTACAACAGCTTCGTTGGACATCCACTTTCGCAGGGCGGGATGGCGACCTTTATTTTTTCAAACGTTGTTTGTAGTATCCATGTCCCAACTTTGTTTCCGCTTGTATTGTTGCTCCTCCGATCAGTTAGTTATACCCTCGAGCATTGTGTTTTTTCGTTAAAAGCGCTGAACTCCAGTAAGAATCGACTCGTCACCCCGACGTTTTCTCTTTCAATTTCAGAATAGATGTCTCTGTGCGAAAAACGCTGCGCGCCCATTTGCGGAAGGAAGTGCAGATTAGAGACAGTTCTTCGAAAACCAAAATTATTTGCCCAGGGAATGGAGATGCCATATATAGTTAGGCAACGTATCTGACACAATGTTCGAATTGTACTAAATGTTCTTCCGGAACTAGCGTCCAGATTGTGTTAAGTGACTGGATCCAAACAGCTATCAAGGAGAGAAGGATTTCCGTAAAGAACCGCCGCTGCGACTACCGGAATTCGGCCATAAACGCCGTTGATGAGAACAGAATGTGTCGCAGCGCCTTTGTATTTCAGAAACTTAGTGAACCCGAGAAAGTGGCCTACCTTTAAAGGAGGAAAAAAATTAGCAGTGGTTTAGCTCAGCCATGCCAGGATATACGTAGCGTGAGTTAAGGTTCAGCTGGTTATTCTTAGCTTTCGTGGTTGCCTAGGATTAGCTTGATTATCATGCTCACTGCTGTTTCAATGACACGCACACGGTATACGCATTATGTGACACATGTATATTTATCAAGCGGCTCCGGCGCAGCGTCACCAATCGCCCCAGAGCTAAGCTGGTTCCATAGGCGCACGCCGGTGTTGTTGCGACGCACGAGCCATCGGTTCCACACCCGGCCACCCCTCGCATGATCATCAAGTGGACCGGGCCGCCACGTGCGGAACGGAGGTCGGCGAAGACGCTGGGTGGTTCCACAGTGGGCTGTGGTTCCACAGGCGCACGCCGTGTTGCTGCGACGCACGAGCCATCGGTTCCACACCCGGCCACCCCTCGCATGATCATCAAGTGGACCGGGCCGCCACGTGCCGCGCTTGCGTCAGCACGGCTCTCCAGGAGTCACGCGAAACTGCTCAACCTCGGCCAGTGTAGCTCACGCTACAAAATCCCGTCTTGGCGCCTTGGCGTTTTTGACAACGGAGATGAAACCATTGAGGGGGGGGGGGGGGTTGTATAGGTATACAGCTTTGCTGTAAAAGTCTTGTCTTTGAAGCACGAAGCTCTCCAGCGCGAGGCGTAAACGAGTGTCCCGGTGTTTTTTTTTAGTACGCGTTACGCTCTAGCGCGAGGCGTAAACGTGTTTCCCGGTGTTTTAGTACCGTGATTACATGAGACGATTACGACGACGACGACAGGAGACGCCAACAGCCCTAGCCCCTAAGGGGCTTCGCCCCTAATATTTCACCCACTCGTGTTCCCAGTAATGCGCACTCCTATAGAGCGCCTACCGCAGTATCTGGTTGTGGACGCCCTTGACTTTGAGCCTCTGGAAGACGAAGTCCGGGATGTACTCCTTGCTGAGCGGCTGGATCTCGACCACGAGCACGGACTTGGACATGACCTTGAGGATCTGCGTGGGCTGCTGGACGCGCTCCGAGTGCGGGATGGACGTCATGGCCACGATGCACGGGTACTGGCTGGTCAGCTGGCCGAACTTGTCCAGAAGCTCCCACGAGAGCGTGTCCATGTAGTTGGCGTCGTCAACCACGAGAATGTTCGGCGACTTGCTGCACAGCTGGGGTACGAAAAAAAAACTGTCCGAAAAATTCCTCGGACGCTTTTGAAGTCGGCATTTGTTGTTGTTTAAAGAAGTCATGCAGACAAAAACAAAACTTTGGTTCATTCGAAAAATTGCCTCGTTATAGAATCATACTGGCACCACTTTTAACGCACACTTCGCTCAAATAATTTATATAATTAGGGGAAAAAAAAAGGGAATGGCCATGCGATCTCATTTCCCGCAACAGAATAACCTATGATGCCTTATGCCCAGCCGCGCGATTGGCTGAGGCCGGCAAAAGCAAATGATAGTTAGGCCGGGATTATAAGCTTGCCGAACGGGCTAATCTACGCCTACATGTAATGGCTATTCATTTTACAGCAGTAAGAATGTGGGGTAAACAATCAAAGTTACGAAAATACCCGTAAACATAGAAGTACCGGTGCACTGCTGTTGGTACTGGGCTCACTATGCTAGCTGCACAGCAGCAGCGTCGGCCACGGCCGTGCTAGAGCGGCGGGCGCCGCCGCTGTAACCCGGCCGTGAGCCGGGAGAAAGAAAACGGAAAGGAGCGTCTCTCGAAGGGTGAGACAGCGGGAACCTAGCCATCCTGAACTGTTGCTAGGCTTGGGGCTACACCAGCGCGCGACACAAGCGAAGACACCGAAACAATTCGGCAGTCAGCTTAGTGATTCCCACTTATTTTACCGATTTAACAAGTTAGCTTAGTAAGTTTGAGAATTGCCGAGAAAAAGCTGACCGGGAACTTTTATAATCGCTATTTATCAGAACCAGTTGCTACTTTCGCCTTTTGCAATACCTCTTAAAACACAACCGAATTGGTATTCACCAATTTAGAAAAGAGAGTCCCATTCATGGCAAGCAGTGCGCAAAAGGTAGCGTTCTCTAGCGGCCAGATGTCTGTATGTGGTTTTTAACATGTTTTCCCGCCCTGCAAACCAATTCTTAACGTATATGTTTGCCGTACGATCATTTAATTCCGTCGTGTCCGGGTTACCCTGGAGGTGCTGTCGAAGAAGTTAATCAAGCCGTGCGAAGGCAGCGCGCAATGGACGTGAAGCTGCTCCAAAACAGGCCCAAAACAACCGTCCTAAAGCAGACGACAAAGCCGTACCGCCGACGCCGCCGCCGGCGAGCAGGCACTTCCGCGCGGGGAACGCTGGGTAAATTCGCTGCGCGATCTACAGTGTGCTCCGTGGGTGAAACCCTCCGCCCCCCCTGCCACCATCTCCCCCTCCGCCGCCGCCTCCGCCGCGTTGGGAGTTTGTTGTCCCGCACGCCACGAAAGAACCTTTGGCTTGTGGAGCTAGAAAGTTTTGCTTTAAAAAGCTGTTTTGTTCCGATAACAGTGCCACTCCCCAGCCTTTTTCCGGCGATTTTTCTATGACTTCACAGAATCTTGTTTGTGCGATTGGCGGCCGCCTTCCTGACCTGCCCGTATTACGTCACAGTGGGGCGCGAAATTTGAAAGATGGTCAATATTTTTGTGGTTAGGAAAACGTCTTTTGGGAGTAAAATAAAGCGTAGTTAGCTTCCAAAGTCGGGTTCGTTCATGCTGAACAAAGTAATATTTTCTTCATGGCTCCTTTAAGAAGCAACGTCGCGTTTCGTTTCTCAGTCGTACCCGTTCCATGATGATGATGAGATGGTCCTTCGCCTGGGCGACGCTCTTGTTCTGCCAGGCGTCCGCGCCGGTAGTGTTCTGCGTGGCCATCTTCAACGTGGGCGCGTTCTGCCCGAGGAAATGACGTCAACAGTGTCATTATGCCTTTGGAACCACTTCACTGAGTTATAGCGAATTGTTTTAAAAGCAAGCGTTTTAACCCTCGTGGCTATAACGGTTTTCGGAAGATAGCGACACTTGCTCGAGTAGATTTATAATTAAGGAACGCAAATTCAAAGGAAAACAAACAGGCTTGGATCGCTCATTATAAATACCCGGTTTGGGATGGGGTCTGAGTTAGTTTTTGTCGTTGACCAATCCCAAACATTAAGGGTTTCTCCAATAATTCCAAAAAAAAACGAAGTGGTACCAGAAACGACAGTAATGGTGTATTGTACCACGAAGCGTCAGGGGTACGTGAACCACCGTGAACCAAATAGCAATCGTTGCCTTACGAGACGTCGGGGTACGTGAACCAGGGGTACGTGAGAGGTATGTGAACCACGGTGAACCAAATAATTGTTACCTTAAGTGACGTCGCTTTCGCTCAGCCCATAATGACACAGCAGCATAAGTTTAAAAGTGCCTTATTATAAACGTTAATGTTTATTGAAGCAAAATGCAAAGAGTTTTGAGGTCAGCATAATTCAAGTGACAAATCTGGTACAGTGCAAGGTGTAAGGTAGGGCACTGGACAAATAACATTAAGTATAGACTAGTTACAAAATAACATTAAGTATAGACTACTTACATATGAATAAGACACATTTCAGGGCCACATGCGCATTGCATTGACAGGTTATGAATTCATGTAAGTCAAATGCCTACTCCTACAGCTTTCTTTGACAGTTCTTGACCATTCAGCGAAAATAAACCATCGGACATTTAATCTTACAAATTTTTCAAGTCACATAGTGCTTGCGACCATGTACACGTTCCACATTGAGTGTTAACTCGGGGTGCAATAAATTGATGTCGAGGCCAAAATTCCCGAACAGGATCATAAGCACCACAGAGCTGTTTCCTCCATAAGTATTTTAATACACCTTTTTTTTATACACAGCTCAAAATTAGGCATTAGTACAAGTATTATGCCACTGCAAATTTCCGTCAATTAGATTTTAGGATACTTTCGAACGTACAGTCGACATTACCACGCGAAACACACTACCAAACAACAGCAACAAACAGTTCATACCGCAACACCCATAGGCAAAAAAACGCACGTTTTTGTTTACACACTTGATGAAACGGTCCATAACAATTTCACTAAGTGCAATAAATCGAAAACATGGTGTGTAGTTGAGTAGTGAGGACATTTCTTTGACAAAGACCCGAGATACTTTAACCGATATTACATTACGGAGAGAATGACAACTGCAACTGTTAAGGGTGAGTGATGGCAATACAAAATGTTGCAACTGCAATTGGTTTAAGCGGGCAACAAAAGCAAACGCGCTAATTGTTAACTTTGGTCATGTTGTGGTACCACTTGATTACGTGAGTATGTTTGGAGGTTGCTAATCGCTTGACAATAACTGGAGCACCAACCTACCAGGACGGCATTGTCTGCGTATCCAAATACTCGAATGTGAAAGTAGCTCAGATATAGATCATGTTAAATAACAGTGGTGATAATACAAAACCCAGGGACACACCGTTCTAAAGAAGGGATGAACGGCCGAGGTTAACAAGAATAGGAGCGTACGATCGATTACATGAATGATTAACGAAATACTCAAGGAATCCACTAAGTCGTAAAATGGTTTACAGTATTGAACACCTTACAATGGCCCAAGAACGCATCAGGAGTGATTTCATTTGTATTCAATTGCGAAAATTAGCACATGGTTTAGTTATAACACACCTTTGAGCTCCTAGTTTATAGGCGACTTTAAAATTACTCGAGGGAAAATATTGGATTGAACAAAATACAGCATGACAAAATGACCGTATTTTTTGCAACAGTAAGACAATTCTTGGATGTATGAACATAAACCTGTAGTTTTCGACATTTAAAAACTACCATTCATTTTAGTCACACAGGCTTGCTTCAAGCCATTGGGAAGAATGTGAGGGACTATAATATCGTAATTACTAGAAACAAGTTTAAAAAAATATTCAAGACTTTTCATAACCATCCAGTGAAGGGAATTTGTGCGCTTTCAAATTGAACACAACAAATTTTTAACAAATCGCGTAACGAGCGTATCGTAATCGTCACCGTTATTTCTGAACGTGACGTCTCTCTCGGTCACACCGTCATACCTCTATACCGGGGTTTTATAATTTCCTCCGATTCCTTCGAGTCAAAATTCAAGATGGCTACTCTTGGTTGCGTCTCCGATGTACCTTGAGTCGGATGAAGCCTTTGGTGATAATCAGCGGAGTCGAGGACTCCGGTCCCAGCATGTCCTCGAGGATGGTGTTGGCTTCCTGGTTCGGGTTCAGGCCGTGGCTCTCCAGCAACCGGCTCAGCAGGGAACACACCGAGCTGAATGGACTACGCATCGTGCGCACGCCAGAATGGCACGACCCCATCCTGTGAAGGAGGAGTGCATTCAGTATAATTAATTGTAAGGTTTAACGCGCCGACGCAACGCAGGTAATGAGGTCCCCAGAGTATTGGAGGGCTCCGGATTAATTTTGATCACCTGGGGATCTTTAACGTGGGCCGAAATCTCGTACACACGGGAGTTTTTGCTAGTGCATTCAATGTAACTGAGAACATTTGGGCATGCCGTTCGATGTACTACATTGTCCCAATACACCCCGCTAAATAAAAGGTTTAAATAGACGTACTATTTTGAGCAATATCCCGTTTACTATCCCGTTTATTGTAGCGTGGGCTACACTGGCCGAGGTTGAGCAGTTTCACGTGGCTCCTGAAGAGCCATACTGCGCACGCGCGAGGAGCAGTGACGTCTCACGGCGCACAGCTGGCCCACCGGAGCTGCCCCCGCCGCCGCGATTGGATTGGATTGGAAATTGTTTTAGCAGCAGTAAGCATGATAATCAGCTAATCCTAGAAAACCAGGAAAGCTAAGAATAACCAGCTGAACCTTAGCTCACGCTACGTACATCATGTTTGAACCGAGCTAAGCCACTGCTAATTTTTATTGTAATTACTATCTGTAAATATATCACCTTCGTTGCCACGTCAGAATATGAAAGGGAACACAGGAACGCGCGTGGCGAACAGACAGAAACGCGTGGCGAACAGCCTCGAAACAAACCCGGAGCGATACGCGTATGGCGCTATGAAAAACGAAGGGGGAAAGGAGGCGCTCTTCCACTAACTGTTGACACTTCCACCCCGCTGGCATTTCTACAAAGGCAGCAGATTACGTCATTTCGCTGATAAGATTGCGTCATTTCGCTGACCTCACGGCGGAATGGAACAGTTAGAACAGCGTCCCCCCTTCCACATTGGTTTCCGACGGCAGGCCGCTGCAGCATCACTCATAGCTGAGTCTGAGGGTGTTCTCTACGCGTTCCTGTGTTCTCTTTCAGATTTTTTTAGATGCGGCCGCATCTTCCTCCTGCGTCATCGGCGTCCGTCCACACGCCCCTGCGCATGCGCGACTCTCCTACGTTCGTCTTTCCCACAGCTGTGCGCAACACTCTCACTCCGGTGCATTAGCATAACGACAGCTAGCGCGCTTGGTTGGGCGCGCTTCGCTGCGTTAACGCTGAGTTAACAGCTGCTCCGGTGCGCATGTGCGCGCATTGCGCGACTCTCTTCCGCGGTCTGCTCTCCTTCAAGCGCTGTGAATATAAAGCGGGTATCGCTCCGCGGCGGTTCAGTCAGCGCTCGCTCTCGTCCTTCTCGAACATCGACGATGAAACTAAGATTCGACCACTGCTGCGGCAACCGTTCACTGTGCACTTTACTGACCATAAAGTCATCAGTCTTAAATGTAATAAAGAGCTGGGTGGGTGGTCGCTAAAACACGTGTACTCTCTCATTTCGCGTATGCATGCGCCGCATCACACCAGGGTTTCCCTCGCGGTGAGATGGGGGCAATTTTGTAATAGTACATTACACGCGCTAACAGTGCCAATACTCGCAACTACATATACCGAAGAAAAAAAAAAACTTAATGATGGACGATTATGTTCTTGGATAATGCGAAATTCCGAGAGCAGCTCTTGATACATGTAACTGTGGGGGTACTGCGTTATATTATGATTATATATGGCTCCAAATCAATCTGGAACCAAAAGAAATTAGTTAAAATTACGACGAGGCGTTCAGCAACCGCTTCTGAAGCGCCGCATTGAACCGACTTGTTTGGACCACCCGAAAGCCACTGGTTCAGCGGTGCTCACGCGCTGACATGTCACAGACCTTTCCTTCAGTAGCACTGTACCGCCTTGCCCCAGTCCGTGCTACCATAACAACTCAAACCCTCCAAACCTTATGCAGTTGAAACCATGGGTCCATCGCTCGGTGCCGCGATCGCACACAAACGGGACGGAATAACGGTGGAATCACCACAAATAACCACACGGAATAACCACAAAAGTACCGAACGCTGCAAAGTACCCTGTCCTCTCTGTAACGCCTGAATATCCCTGAGAGTGTGTAAATAAATATTGTGCGAATGTATTTATGTGGATACTTATGTAGAGCAGAATGTGTGTCTGCATACCTGTATATAACATGGCTTATTCTTCGAACCTTTTTTGTGCGTGTACCACAGGTTCCGTACGTATCCATTATTTTTTTCTTTTTGTGTACTTGTATACGCTGTTTGTTTTGTAACCTTTATATGTATGTATGCTATTGTAGGTAGGTATGTATGTATGTATGTATGTATGTATGTATGTATGTATGTATGGTATGTGTGTATGTATGTATGTATGTATGGCTGTGTATGATGTATGTATGTTGTATGTATGATGTATGTATGTATGTATGTATGTATGTGTATGTATGTGTATGTAGTATGTCTATGTATGTGTATGTATGTGTGGGTGTATGTGTGTGAATGTATGTGTGTGTGCGTGTATTGTTTAAGTTCTTTTATAATATTGAGCTATAGCGCCTTTTAATGGTTCCATTATGTTTGAATGTAATATCGGATTTGTTAAGGTGAGATTTATTTTTCTAGGACTGTTCCTTGTGCGCATGTTCTGAACTCCTGTTCCTACTCTGCCATGCCAATAGCCGTAAGGGGCAAGCACCCCGTCGAGCTGCAGTCTTGCAGGTTTTTGTGCTTGTCCTTGCATTTCTATGTATGAAATGCTCAATAAAGTTGAAAGTGAAAGTCATTCATTCTTCGGTGCGCTCCCCGTTACATATATTGTCACGTAGCCAAAGACGATGCAGTTGCCTTCAAGGAAAACAAGTTTATTTGAGCGAACTTGTGCTCCCCTAACAACTAAAAGAATACACAGGCGGCGAAGCAGCAGTCAACAAGGTGACTTGCGCAGGCGAGCGTCGGTGAGTCGAACACCGCGGCGTCTGCTCTGCAGGTTTTTATCTTTCACCGCAAGTGCTTCTCGAACCGTCGATTTACATCCAGAACATTGTAGATCAAACAAGATTATTCCAGGCCAGTGACGTTAGGTCGAAACGCTCTCCTTATCCGAATGAGGTAACCCGTGCGGCATAAAAATAAAGAATGGAACATGCGCTTACCTTGGGACACAGATAAAACAGCCGGGCGCAGCCGGGAAGTAAAAACAAACCATAAATAAACAAACCCAATGCATGGTTCGCGGCAATATCTCCCATCCTTCCGTGTGCTCGCTGGATTACGGCATCGCCACCCCTGCATAATGGGTCTATTATCACGGCAACCGCGAGAATTACCGTCAGAATTTCTCACGGCAGTCGCCTCTCATTGGCTAAGAACGCTACCCGGAGATTCTACGAGATAAATAGTCCTTAAGAAGCCGTGTTTGCCGCTGCCCCTGTGGTATTGTACTTGGTTTTAAACGAGAAGGCTAAGGTTCGAGTCCGACATTGCGATGTTTTTTTTTTAGCTTTTGGAATTTTTCAGATCATCGTGATTTTGTTAATGCTGGTTTTTACAATATCAAGAGATCGACGCGCAGGACTTCTAGAATGGGTTGAATTGCGTTTAATATAGGTTGTGTTCTGTGTCGTTGTGCTGGGTTAGATTAGGTTTGTTGCAGTTGTGCTGGATTTGGGTGGGTTATGACGCGTTCGGTTAGGTTACGTTAGGTTCGGTGAGGTTATGTTACGTTAGGTTACGTTGGGGCGTAATATTATTCAGCAAATTTTAGGCCAGCCAGCTTTTGTGAAAACTGCCGTGAGAATTTCGCGGAGGTAATTCTCACGGCTGCCGTGAGATTAGACGCAAGCCAGGAACCAGCTCCTAGGTGCTGCGCATTGAACAACTGCTAGTGGCGACTAGAGTCACTAGATCAGGTTTCATAGTATCGGCACTCTTTTATGTCATTGTTCTATGCCGCCGACAGCGGCCATTGGCCGAACCGCGTCACGTGACATTTGCTTACCCCGGACTACCCATGGGCGCTGACATTTTGGTGCCTCTGTGTTACCGCGCGCGCGCTCTTCGATAAGTCGTGATTTTCGGAGCAATGCGAGGCTGTATGACACGCCGAGAGTGAGTTTTTAAGCCCCCAGACACAGTAGCGATGCCGTGCTGCTCTCAACTCGGCTGTTTCAACCGGCGGAAAGGTGGAAAACGCCGGCATCGCTTCCCCCTGGGAAAGAACGACAGTGGCCTGGCGTAACCTATAGCCACTTTAAAAACGTAGCCCAATTAGTGGCTCTAGCGTAACCTAGAGCAACTAAATAAGCTACGCTGGCGTAAACGAGCATGCCCCTATCGCACCGTCGCGGTGTCTTTAAATCTTCAAAAAGTAAACACAGCTGTCATGGTTGCCAAGCGGAGGCCGGGACCGATTACGCCCGTCAACGTCAGCCGCAATAAGGCGCATAAAGCTGGTCACCCTGGCGTGAGGCACCAAAATGGCTGCCGCCGTGCGTCAGTGTCGTTACTCAAGCGTACCTTATTTAGTAGTTCTAGTGGCGACTTCATAAGAGCGCCCCCCCATTGATATACACTCACTTGTAGCCCTTGGTGATGGCCCTCTTGAGGACCCAGTGCAGCAGGTGGCTCTTGCCGCAGCCCGCCTCCCCTCGCAGCAGCAGGATGTGCTTGGCGATGCGGCGACGGACCAGGAAGTCGGACAGGAAGGAGTCGGCCACCTCCTTCTCGTGCACCATGCCCAGCGCCGGCTCCGTGAACTTGGCCACCTCGTCGATCACCTCCCTGCGGGTGGCAAGGACAGGGCACGCGGAGGCAAAGCAAAGGTCACGTGGCACTTCGATCTCGATGGCAGAAAAAGGTGCCCCTCACTCCTTCCTCACTCTCCACGCTCCCCCTGCATCCTTATGTGAAGATACCATGAACGTGGTCTAGACGAGTATGGATGGGAAGCGAATTATAAACGTTGCACGGTAGGGTTGATTTCATTTTGCTAGGACGGAAGGTCTATGCCGGCGCCAGGAAGGGCCCTTTGCGTCCCGGGTGGCAGTGCCGCAAAGGAACAGGTTAACGACGCGCTACACATTGTCGTCTCAAGAGCTGAAGCAAAGCAGCGAGAGATATAAAAGTTTACTAAAAGGTGTATAGGGCAGCTTACTGGCCGAAGACCATAGTGTTTCGGTCAGGCAACTAGTGTTTCGGTCAGCCATAGTGATTTCACTGCCGCCAATCTATGAGCTAACTCTGGAGATTAAGTGTCTTGCGCTGCTTCCCACTGGTTCAAGGTGATTGATGAGAGGTAAGTGGTCCTTGCGCTGCTTCCCACTGGTTCAGGTAGGTGATTGATGAGAGGTAAGTGGTCAAACTTGGAGCATCAAATATGATGTTCTACTGTAGCCATTCTCCGCAGAGCTTGCAGAGCGTTGTTGGTGGGTGGCGTGCAGTAGGGATATAAAAGAAAGGGATTCTTTTGTTGGTGGGTGGCGTGCAGTAGGGATATAAAAGAAAGGGATTCCAAGGCGTTGGCGCTAATACCGATAAAAGGGGGGCATAGGGGAGAGGAGCAAACTTTTGGAGAGGAGAACTGTGTGCAAACATTTGTGAAAAGACTGTCACGTGCGTGAGAGTCACGGGATTATGTGGCCCCAGTGGAAGCAGCGCTGGAATTCCAGGCGCGGGAGACGAGAGGTCTACAGTGTGGGCCACTTCACTTCCTCCAATCTCTCTGTGTGATAGGAGCCATACCGATTATCAGGTTCAGTCGGTGATTCAAGGTATGTGATGTCCGTGAGAGGAGATCTGACGTCTGGTACAGCCTAACAAGGCTGTCTTCGATTCTGCGAATAACAATCGCGAGTTGGACAATGCGTGAGTGCAGGTGCTTTCTTCACATTTTCGGCCCCTTGAGGGTGACTGGTTTGAACGGGGAGGGCCGTGAGTGGGGGAGAGTTGGGGGGGAATGAACCGTCAAGGCAAAAGCGTCCGCGTGACGGTGTTCCGATGAATCGACGTACAGAGCACTTGGTTTAAATTAGTGTTTCAGCGCAATGAATTCAGTGGCTTGTTACACCCATTTCTCAGTCCGATATGGCTGATGCATGTCGCGTGGTAAGACAGTAAAATGGTGTCCTCTCCCGTCAAGGTTTCGATGGATGATTTCGGCTCGGGATCTTGTGGGCAAGCCAACACGTCGGTGGTCCGGGAGGGCTCTGTCGGCTGCACCCCCCGTAAGGTGGGTCAAGTTATGCCGTGCGATGTCCCCCTCTTTCTCTAGCCGCGTGGAACATGCCTTCGCTCTTCAGTCTGTACCGCGGCTCGGTAAGCCTTCCTAATCCACTTTCCGGCTCTCTCTCTCCATATTGGAGCGAATATGTCATCCGACTTATGATCAAATTAAGCCGATCTTATTCCTAGAGCCCTCGACATCGTGCTACAATTCGCCCAAGAAGCCCTATGATATGTCATTACAGAAGCCAATAATTTCATTACGTACGCCGCGTTGCGTCGATCTTGCTGCAGTGGATGCGTGTTAAGCTTTAGTTTTTTTTTTCATGCCATTACCCGTAGTACGGGTGTTCCCCGCCCAGGCTATGTCGTGATGGAGGAGGGTCGTTGTGGTCTGGATGCCTTGGGTAGGGCGAGTAGCAGCTCTGATTAGGCTAAGGAACAATCCTCTTAATCTGAAGGAGCCGCCTCTTACCTCTTACCCTAAAGACCTTTGCTCCTGCCTATTGTTTTAGGGTGGCATCGCAAACCCAGAAACCCAGAACGTAATGTCGCCCGCGGGAAGGTGTACAAAATTCCGGTGTGTCATACTAAGTAATTGGTTGCCTCTGCTAGGTCATCAAAAGAACGGGGAAACGTTGGATCCCTGGAGAGTACCATACGATGGAAGCTTTATAGCGGGCAGTGTCAGATGTCTCCCAATCAGACAATCGCCGTCTGATGTGCGATGGAGGAGAGTTTCGCCGCGAACATTACATCCACACCAAAGCCGGGAAAGCCGCTATTTCTGGAAAATCGGACCTATCTAGCTACCTTTTGTGTTCGACAATTACTAGAATAACTTTATAAAGCTAGTCACCAAACATACGCAAGCTTTACCATTTAATACGATATATTGGCCTAGGGAGAGGGCTAAAACGCAAGTCCACAAACTATAAGTACGTTTTTGTGACGGAGAAGCCTTCCCAAAATTATATCCAACCGAGGCTACATCATATTTTTGTGAACTCAATTAACAAAACAGTGTCAGGTGTCTTAATTTTAATGACTTTATATTATCAGCCCCGCTTCAGGAATTTTTGTATGAGAGTAAGCTCTCTTTCAGCGCCAGCATGGTTTTTTTATGGTTCTTTTCTGTTGAGGGTTGAAGTGAAGCTGTGTTGAGGGTTGAAGTGAAGCCACCGCACCAAGATAAAACAACGTCAAGATGAAATAACAGTTTAACAGTTGTGACCACAAAGAATTCTATTCCCAACCTCTCAAATAACGGCCGCAAAGAATTCTATTATCAACCTATCAAATATCGGCCTGCACAGAAAGGCTAATTCGGTTGAGGATGACGTGGTTTTGTACGATAATTCCACGGTTGAAGATGACGTGGTTTCGTACGATATTTTTCTGGGTCGGGTTCCACACAGCCAAACGTATCGTTTTCCCAAAGCGGCCGGGTTGTCTTCTTCCCCTTGTCTCTTCATACCTCCGTTTCGTCTACCTTATCCACCTTCCAACAGGTCTGATGACCTGGCACCCCTTTTAGGCACATCACTGAGGCAGGCGCTCCGAAAGTAACGCCAATGCACGGGCATGTAGAAATGGGCCCAGTTGTGCGGTTGTGCCCCACATCCAATTTCTGGCAGGTTCAGACACCTTTTAACCCTGACCCATAGATCTTAGTGCGGAAAGAATGAAAAAATCCCACCTCCCCTCGCGGGAACCCCTTGTAGATGCGACGCATGAAGCGTGAAACGTGCCGTGAACCCCCTGCCGCGGCTATGACGTAACACAATCCAACACAATCCACTTTAATCCATCCAATGCCAAGCCAATGCCCCTAGCGAAGAGTGTTCGCTATCAGAGACAGAGAGGGTGAGCGGCGGAGCGCACTGCTCCGCGGCGAGGAGAATGGGGGAGTGTGTATGTCAGTCGCATCTAAAATAGATTGCAGCGCATCGCCGATGGGGGGGTCCCTAGTCCAGGACTCCACTGAGTCTGGCCTTCTCCCCGGCCAGGTTGACCAACGGCTCGAGCTGGCAAGGGCTGGCTCCCATAGCTCATTTTTTTTTTCTCTGGTGTTGTGTCCTGCCCGCCAATAGCTTTTGCACTCGCAGGTGCTGCGGTAGAGTGTGGGAGTGTTGGTGCAGGTTAGACAATCTGAGCAGTATTTTCCAGGATACGTGAGGCTATGCCTGCGGTGGTTTGGGTATTTGTATCTGTCTCCAGGAGGTGGCTTCTATTGCGTTTAGCTCTTTGTGAGGGGCCGGTATAGTGCCGAGACTGCCGTGAGTGCTGAGTGTAGGAAAAGAAAAGATAAATAGAAAGAAAGAAATCTCCAAGACCCCGACACAGTCTAAACCGACGAAGCAACGTACAAAAACAACCGCGATGCGGTGGCAACTGTCATAGGCTCTAACCACAACCTAATAGGTCGCTTAGTGCGGAGAGAAGAGAAGAGAATGTAGTTTAATGGTACTGACGAGGTTTGTCCAGCAAAAAAAAAAAGTGGATGCTGCCCTTTAGTACGGAGCAGCATCCACTGTTCGCGATGTTGCTCGTGCATTGGTTTTGTGCAGGCCAGGGATGCCGGACATCTCAGTTGGTGCGTGCGCATGGAACGGTCGCCCGCTCTTAGTGACGGCACGGGAATGCCGCCTAGATCTCTGAGGCACTTGCTTAAAAGAGCAGCGATATTCCGTTCCAAGATATGTACAAGTGAGGCACTTCCGGTGCGATGAGGACGTTAATTAAACGTGTCGATATGCCACGCCCCGCCGCGTGTTTCCAAACGCTTTCGCTGCACAGCACCCCACGTGACATGTGTGACGTCACTGCGCGCGCTGTTCTATTTAACTCCTGCTGAAAGGAGCGTGCTGTTCTACACCAGGCTCTGTGAAGGAGGGAGAGTGCCTCGAGGGCCGCACCAAGCCCCTATTCCATCATACGCGTTTTTTTTTAGTTCTTGGTGCACGCGAGCGGGTGTTATACTCTACGCGCTGACGGCCTGGAATGAGAAGAAGAAATCCCCGGTGGGTCTACGTTTAGAGAAGGCAAGCTGAGGGGGCGGCAGAGATTTGGGCCTCAAGAAGTTGCGGGGGAATTGGTCGTTGGCACGGACGGGTAATTGTGGGAGAGGCCTTTTGGGCGTTATTGGTGATATGATGATGATGATGATTGATGTGATGATGATATAGCCGACCTCGGATTCACTGGCGCTGACGGCTCTGGAACGAGCCCCGGTTTAGTTTTTTTTTTTACACGAAAGGTTACGTCACAAGATATCCATATCCGTCAGGGAAGTGACGCCAATACAACGAAGCTGTGTTCTTGCGGACGTCATATCCGTCAAAGTGACTGCAACAAAGCAAGCGCCCTGCAACTCTGCACACAGGGTGTTCTTGTGGGAAAGCAATATTTAGTACTAAAGAGTGCGTTATACTTAAGGTTGTTCGTTTACGGGCTTTATATTTTAACACGAAAGTGTTTTATGCCGGGATACACCAAGATTTCACTAAAGTCATATCCGTCACGGAAATGACAGAACACCTTTGCCGAAGCGACCCGCCAGCAGGACGTCACTCGCCAGCACACCCACAAGACAGCCGCCGACCCGCAAATCATGCTCAGCTGGAGATTTCGCTGCAATTTTCACTTTCGTGTTTTACCGATTCCTATGACAAATCAACCACAGTTTTTTTCTTCTTGCATTTTTTCTTGCAAACTCAATTTTACGCATTGTTTTTAATAAGAATAGGTTCGGTATGTTTTACGGTCGCTTTAGCTTCGGGGCGCAACCCAGTTTATTTAACGTTCCTCACAGTGCGAAAGACATGTCACGTGGGGTGGCTGTACAGCGAAGAGGTTTGGAACTACGCCTCCTCACCCCTCAACAGACTTAAGATACCAAGTCATCCCTATAACAAAAAAAGTGTACAGAATTGACCTACGTGAACAATTTACTGTAGAAAAATCGCGGCCGCTTCTCGAAAAAAAAGACGGCCATTACTGGGTCTCGAACCCAGGGCGTTCGCTCCAAAACCAAAGATTCTACCGCTAAACTACTGAGGTCTAACAGCGGAGTTAGAACAGCTGCATAAAAGAATAGAACAGGTGTTCCAAGCGAACGTGTAGATGGCGCTGGTTTCGCACGGGAAGCGCCCGGCTTGTACCCAGGGGAACGGAATCTGGCACAAGAGCACTCACTCTTCCGTGCTGATCTTGACCTCGAAGACGCGGCCCATGTGTTCGATGCCCTTGAGCTTGCGCCACTCGAGCTCCTTGAAGTTGTTCTGGCCCATGAGCAGCACGGAGCGCTGGTAGGTGTCCTCATCGCACACCATCAGGTAGTCCGAGTACTTGCTCATCAGCCGCGCAGCCAGGTTCACCTTGCGGCCGATCACTGCAGTACCGACAGCGAGCACCGCTGATTTTCAAATTACAACCGCAGGGCTCCTCGCTTGTACGATAAAGCGAAAGGATGGAGCATACGGCCCGACTATGTTACCAATCATGCCGCAGTTTTCGCACGTAGAATTTCCACGACGCATAGTTAAAGCAGCTGTAAAGTTGTTCACATCGTGTGGCGCCCATTTCTTCTTTCACAATGCCAGCGTCACTCGATTTTGAGCATCACGTGGTTGGTTGGCCTTAAAACTTGTCACCCCAGCTGCACACAAACCGTGATATTACGTAGGTGAAAAATTTCTAGCCGTAGACCGAGGTTTCAGGATTGTGCGGACGCAGCGTTAACCCCAGCTGTTTGTTACGTGGAACAAGCGTGCGTGTGGTACGTAGCGTCGTGATTCTGTAGCCAACTTCACAGTTCACGCTGTACAATCTTTTCAGCTGGGACTTTCAACGATTGCTTCACCAGTACCACAAGACAGGTCTCAACTCTGATACTAGATTGAACGCAGTGCCCCCCGCTACCCTATTGACACGGAGAGCTCACCGGTGTACTCCTGCCGGAGCGGGTGACCGATGATGCCGCAGAAGGTCATGCCGGAAGTGATCCCGGCGGTCACCTTTCTGCGAAAACGAGGGGAAATTCTGACGAGGCTGTGTCACCGCATTTAAGGTCAAAGAGCAGTGCTGACTTGGATACAACGAAGGAATATGAAGCAGAAGGAGTGGCAGGGAGGTTAACCAGTACTGTAGGAGGTTAGCCAGTACCAGAAGGTGAAACCGTACTGTTCTTACTGAAGGAGTATGCTCAAGAAGAAGAAGAAGAAGAAGAAGAAGAAGAAGAAGAAGAAGAAGAAGAAGAAGAAGAAGAAGAGAAAGGTTAAACAGTACTGCTTTTACTGAAGGAGTATGTTTAAGAAGAAGAAGAAGAAGAAGAGAAGAAGAAGAGAAAAGAAAAAGAATAAGAAGACAAGAAAGAAGAAGAAGAAGAAGAAAGAAGAAAAAAGAAGAAGAAGAAGAAGAAGAAGACGAGGAGAGAAGAAGAGGAGAAGAAAATTAGAGCACGGTACTAGTGTTAATACTCCTTTTGTAAGGCGTTTAGTTGTGTAAGGAGGGATCGTTGGAGGAATGGGGAAGAGCTTTGGTCGCCTTCTGTGAAAATGATGCCTCGGAACCAATGATTCAGGATTCCGCATGGCGGCTTCTAAGGCTGCTCACATGGACAAGGCGCTTATCTCGTGCACGAGCTTGTTGCAGCACATGAGGGCGTTGCACGTCTCGTTCTTGCCCTTGTACCCGGGTAGGCCGAATACAGCGAGAAAGGAGCAGCCCTGCAGTGAGGTAAGCAGGTCGTGAGTTAGGAGCACTGCGCATGCCTAGCAGCACGTGTTATAGTAGACAAGCGGAGGCCCCAGTGCGGGGCATTGTGGAGTCCCACCAGAGTGGGGGATGAAGCTTACTTTATCGAAGGTGATGACTTTGTTCAGAACGCCTAATGGAATGGGAAATGAAAAAAAGGAGATATATGCCATATTAATTGAGTTCATGTCTTCACCTTTTCAATTGAGAAAGCTGCGCTTCCCACAAATTTTCACCGGGTGATCTCATATTGAAGTCATCCAAGGAGGATCATGCAGGAAGAAGGTAACGTAAGTGGCGTGACAGAAGGGGGGTAATAAATGCTGTAATGGAATAGTCCTAACGTGATCAATTAGCATTCGCAGGCTATCTGCCTCTCTCTCAGTCCCCCCATTTGTTATTTTCTTAAGCGGACTGCACTTACGACATGTTTCCATAACCATGACTGTGCTGGCCGAACATTTGCCTTATGAGTGTGACTCACTCGGATGAGAAACGTCCCACACAAGATTGCGGGAGAAAATTTGGGTATAACGTTGTTCCGCACAAATTTAGCGGTCTGAAAAGGCCGCAGGGAAGCGATGTCGCGATGTTTCAGCCCACGAGACCTTCACTCATCTGGCCTAACCACGCATCACCTTTTTAGATGCCGAACAGTTTATGGTCGCGCCTGTTCCCTCCGTCGTTGTGCGTCCGCCGTTGTGCGCCCCGTTGTGCGGCGTCCACACCCCCACTGCGCATGCGCATCCTCCTCCCCTCCTCTCCTCCTCTCCTTGTCTCATCTCTCCTCTCCGGCATTCCTCCTCTCCTCTCCGAAGCTCCTCTCCTCTCCAGGATTACGCAACGAATGGCAACACCTGCGGCTCCGCGCGCGATAATGCGAAGCAGCTTAGACGCGACGGTAGCCGCTGCATACTCCGCTGGGGGGCGCCACTGTAGCTCCGCGGTATAAATGACGCGCGCGCGCTCCGCCTCCCCTCATTCCTCTCTCCGCAAACGCCGCGATCGAATTGAAAACTAATGGGAACTTGAGTCGACCCCATGGCGGCTTCGCATACTACTAAGGGTTCCCCTACGGGAAGATGGTGAATTTTTTTTATTTGACAAAACAGGCCTGCGTCTTTATTTGATGTAGGATGTGATCATCTCTACTCACAGCCCTGAGGAGGATGAAGTTTTCCAGTGTCCACGAACAAAAGGGCCTTTAAACTTCTGCAGTTTCGGATGCCGGAGGGTTTTTCAAAGTAGCTTCTCAGCCTCCTGGTCAAATATTTCTTCGTTATTATTGATATCGCGTGCGGCTGTCACAGTTTCAGTGTCGTAATAAAAGAATAAGTGCCATTGAAATAAAGCGTGACCAAGCAAAGTTCACATTTAGTTCGCTATAGCCGATAATTCGATATATCAGTGTTCGTTATAACGAGGTTCGACTGTATAAACTTCCGGTTCAAGACTTCATTTACTTTTGGGCGGATGGCTGAATCGAGGAACAGAGACAGAGAGACCAAAATATTTGGTTTTAAGCAGCCCAAGAAAAACTTTCGTCTTTAAAAAACGTCTTCCAATCGCATCCAACCCCAAACGCGGCAGAGATAGCCGGCCTGGTGACGAATAAGAAAAAAAATCACTCAACTTTGCTTATACTTAGACAATTTGGAAATTACTAAAAGCGATCAAGTTAAATATTTGGGAATTACATTAACATCCAACCTTAAATGGGAACCACATATAACTGCTATTTGTTCGAAAGCGCAAGGTAAACTGGGTTTCCTAAAAAGATAACTCCGTAACACTCCCCCTGCAGTACAGTTAACCGCCTATAAGACTCTGATTAGACCAGCACTAGAATACGCAGATATAATTTGGAGTCCATATCAAAAATTTATCATTAATAAAATTGAGCGAGTGCAAAATTTAGCAGTTCGATTTGTGTTTTCAGATTACTCCAGGCATACCAATGTTACTAATCTGCGTAAAAGAGCCGAACTTCATTGTCTTTCCAAACGGAGAACACACACTAAACTTAAATTCCTGTATCTTCTTTATCATGGGAATTATACAATCTCCAGATCAGACCATCTTCTCGAACCCTTTCAGGCATTCCAAGAGAACTAACCACAATAAGACAATACGACTGCCCAAAAGTCGCAACAACATTCACAAAAACTGGTTTTGTGTCATCGATTGCATATTGGAATCAACTTCCATCAATAGCAGTGAACTGCGACACAATAAAATATTTTACTGAAAAGAATAAAACTATTATGTTTTGAACAACAGATCAAATGTATACGAATAGGGGATTTATTGTAAGCAGTTTTTTCCCTTGGATTGGATTGTACTTTTCCGCATGATTCTGAACTTCCAATCTGACACTGTTGTTTTACACCACTGGGAATTGAATAGTTTTCTTTTTTTCTTGGATTGTGTCTGTGCCTCACTGTACGTGACAGCGTTGCCTGTATACCCTATGTACCACTCCTGCTTGGACCGAGAAGGTCTGCAGTATACTAAAAAAAGTGTTCCGTCCACCCACCGTCGGTTTCCTTGAGGGCGGCGCTGACGATCCTGTAGAGCGTGGACAGCATCTTGAGCTCGATGTCGATGAAATCGGGCATGCAGATGAACACGATGGTCACGTGCCGCATCTCGGACAAGAACGTCAGCTCGTCCTGGTTCTTGATCTGAGAAACGCGCGAGGGGGATTTCGGCTGCTGCTGCGGACAAACTTATTATAAAACCGGCGAAAACTAGGAACGCAAATTCGTGACGCCTTACTACTCCCTATGGCTTTAGGTAAATACTAAAAATAGCTCGTGTGAAAAAAAAAAAACGAATATTGTACGAGTGACCATCAGGCATAGGTAAATACTAAAAATAGCGTGGAAAAAAAAAAGAAAAATTTTAGAGGATCATATTAGCATTTTCAATTTACTGTTATAGCACGATTACCGATAGCCTGGACTACGCGTCTGGTCTTTGTACTAGGCGGATGTCAAGTAAACATTTCTTAATTAAACTAGAGTCCGACTTAGTGACTCAGAAAAAAAATTAGTGCGTGTAAATATCTGCGTCACCGCAACAGGCTCTGGAGCCATCACACACAAAAAAAATCAACCCCTTTCTCGGGAGAAAGCAGCCGAAGTACGAAATCCAATATCCCAGAGCCCAAAATCCCATCTGCCAAAGTCCAGAACCAAAATCCACTTCAGCTCAGCCAAATTCCAAGGCCAACGTCGAACCCCACATCGCCAACGCACAAAGCCAAAGTCCAGGCCTGCTTAAAGAATGTATTTCATCATCATCATCGCTTTCCTGTAGCGTGTATAAAGTTCGCTTTCCCGCAGTACATTTCATTATCAGCATCGCTTTCTTGCAGTGTGTTTAAAGTTGCTTTCCCGCAGCACATGTTCTTATCGTCTTCGCTTTCTTGCAGTGCGTTTAAAGTTTGATTTCCTGCAGTGTATTTCATCATCATCGCTTTCCTGCAATCTGTTTAAGTTGGCTTTCCTGCAGTGCGTTTCTCTCGGGCGCAAGACATTATCAGTGAGGCCTAGAAAGCTTCGCTTTAAAATGCGCAGGTTACTTTTGAGAACTGCGTACGCGTACCCTATTCCCAACAAGTGACTCACGTTGACGACGACAGGGGTGATGAACTTTTTAAGGTATGGTGCGTCTTCGCAGACGAGCTTGTAGAGGAACGGACGCACGGTGAAGTTGTCTGCGCAAGCAAGGTCAGAAATACGATAAGGTGTAGGAAGGAAGTAAACTTTATTTTCCTGAGCACCCTTGAGGAAACGCACAGCCACGGGGAATCTAAACTAGTTATGAAGGAAAGTCGTGTGAGCTCACCCCCGGATTTGGTCCGGTCGGCCTCGGATACATGTGCGTCGAAGCTGAGAACCTGTTAACGAGGGAATTGGAGCGCCGAAATTCGTAAAGTGGTCAGGCCATTATGGAGAAATTTCGTTATTAGCGCAGTACTCGGGAAAGAAAATTTGCTTTGTTATAAGCGATACTTCGTTCAAACCGTACCCGATTCGAGCTCTCTGCATTGAAGAAAGCACCATGAAAACTGCTTTCGCCAGGGGTTGAAATGAGCGTGTGCGCAGCACCGGCGGTGCCATTGAAGACACGAAGATATGGTGCAACGAACTGCGTAAACACTTGTCCTAAAAGTGACTATATCTCAGTTAGGCCGAATTCAATTTTCTTTTCCTCACTATTTTTGTCTCCCTACGTTTTCCAAAATACGGAAGCAGTTTACGTTCTTCTAAGTAGGTTTTGTCCGTAAAAATGCGGAATTTTTTTTACAGTGTAGATAGAAGGTTGCCTCACAGGTACGGTCCAGCTTAGACCGCAAAGTGGCCTGCCCTGCATTAGTTTCATTGTATAAGGTTTCAGAGTATCGGAACTCTTTTCTCCTATTTTCCGTGCCGCCGCCATGATCATTGACGAGTTCACATCACGTGACATTTGTTTACACTTTGACTACAGTGCTCTAGAACGTTCTTTTAAGAGCCCCCTACTGCGACAGTTTTTTTGGGGCGCCATTCTGTTGTTGATGCGTTTTAGTCGGTCAACTGTGGTAGCCTTAGCTTGTCCTCCCTGGTCGGCGGCTGCGCGCGACTGACGTCGTTCCAAACGCGAATCAAAGATACCGCGCTTCGCAGCATTTCAGCTGAAGTCCGAAGATGCTATTTCGCGGTGTCTTCGGCAGTGTTGTTTACATACGACCCAGTCAAAGTTAGCGGCGAGGCCGTAGAAGCGGCAGTCTGGAAACGTTGATAAGCAACAAAATGGCCGCCGTTGCCCACTTGGGTGTCTCAGTGGCGGTGGTATTTGGGAACTCCAGCCTGCATCGTTGTTACTTCATCTGTCTTCGAACGGCGCTTAACATGGCGGACTGTCCGCGAAGACGGCAATGAAGCCGTGTAAAGGGGAAAATGGAACGCTTTCTTGGTTCACCATCTGGTGGGCATTACGATTTACCCTTGCTTGTGAGCTACGCTCCTCGTCAACAAATGGCAACTCTGCCTCGTGCGCGCCTCGTTTCACTAAGCGGCGTGTGCTCGGCCAGCGGACAAATTCATAACAAATAAAAAATCGTAGGGCATCCATACATCGATGTCTTTCATTGTCCTTGGAAAAGCGTCTTCCCAAGCAATTAATTTGCGTTTAGAGGTGAAGCAGACTCTAAAGGGGTCGGAGCAAGCTTGGTCTTTCTAAGCTGGCTTTCCCACATTATTTGTTGCGCAGTGAAGTATAGCCATCTATGGACAGAGTATGGTTACAACCAACGCCGACTAGTGTTACAGCTCCTTTCCCCACCGGCACCACTCTTTCCCGAGTCGTGTATACTGCCAACACAGACAAGCTAGGTGGCGCTGATACTGCACGCCACGCGAGGAGTCTCCCCTCCACTACCATTGCGCAATGCCGCGAGTTCCTCGGCGGCGTACTAGAGGCTACGCTGTAATTAAAGTGCCCCTATCCAACAATCGTTCGTTGCCTTACGTAATTCTCTGAGGCGAACGTCGACATAGTTACCAACAGCTTGACGTATACGATGAGAATGACGTTGCTCTGCATGCCGCAAGTCGCAGGACATGAGGGCTAACATTGCATTTCTATGGTTCATTTTAGAAACCGCGTGTAGCACTGCGGAGGCTACGTTATTGTTAACACTGCACCCACTGAGCCCGTCTAACGCACCGTGAAGGAAAGCGACAACAGGCACCCGGGCTTAGCAGTTTTCCGTGCCCAGAGGGAGGACGGAAATGTCCTTTTAAGGCCCCCTTCACGGTGATTTAGGCGTGCTCAGTGGGCGCAGTGTTAACAATAACGTAGCTTCCGCAGTGCTGTATGCAGCTTCTGAACCTTTTCATTCAGTAATATTTCATAAGATCAGGACATGTCCTGGGCTGTGTTGCGCATGCGCAGTTACATATTCCTGTCGACTGCGCCAATTATAGGGCCGCTAGCACAGCCCACTGATAAAATGGCAGCTTACAGGACGTAGAAGCTGAAAAGGTCTATAGCTTTTGGACGTAACGCCTAACGACACATTCAGAGGTTTAAAACCCTGAACCGGCACCCACTCGAAAAAGTACTCACTGTACGCCAGAAGCACGTACCAATTCAGGCCGTAGACCTTAAACCCAAACGCTAGGTCTACGGAGTGCACACCTGAAAGTTGCTGTGGGTATATTAGAACAGCGACGCGTACCTCCAGAGTAACCCATACACGAAGTGTGGTATTAGCCAATCAAGGAATCCGTCAGAAAGCTTCGCGTTCAACCACAGTCGTCATTAGACGGAGGAGTGCACGATTTTTATGAGCTACATCATCTGCGTCGACACAGCAACGTTGAGCTTCTTGCATTCACACCGTTTCGACTAACGGCCTCCTTCCGAACGCTTTTAATTCATTTAAGGTTTGGTGTCTAGAAGGAGATGCATGAAATCATGGCTTTCTGGACAACCAGATTTGGTGCGCGCAATGGCTACTTTTTCGGGATATTATTCTCCTAATAAGAGGACGTGTCTGTCGCGTGTGGCAGCTTTTGTAAATAGTGCGCCTCACCAAGAATTACCAGAATGGGATCCGACCGATTTTTCGGATTCCCCCCCTCCCCCCAGTATAAAATAACAACAGGAGTACCGCAGAAACCTAACAAAAATTCCTGTCGTACGACAAAAAACTTGTGACAACAGAAGTAATGTTACGACAATACCATCTGTTGTTGCGACACACATTTCTGTCCTAACGAATTTTCTCACGGACAAACATTCCTGTAGTCACACAACTACCATTTACGCTACTCTTCACAATGGGCAATAACATTCAAACCATGGGCAACTACTGATGGAACATCAGGAACACGACAAGACATGAATTCGGTACGACAGAACATCAAAATCAGGACAGGAATACGACACACGACAGAACACCAGAGTCATGACACGACAAGAATACGACAAGACGACAGTACGACAAACAATTTTTCTTGTCATTTTCGTCTGGGCTACATATGCATCCGTTGGAACACCTCAACAAATGCAATTTACCGCGGCCTTCTCCGCAACTTCCGCCCATACGTAATAGTAGTATGTATTCGATTGTGCTGAGTACTTTCGGCAGGAAGCCTCCAAGTTACATTTGTAATTGCCGCATTTAACTGCTAAAGTTTATTCTGATTGATTATGGGGGTTTAAAGCACCGAGCCACACCTGGGCTGTGAGGCGCGGCGTAATAGAGGACTCCACCGGATTAATTTTGATCGCCTGGGGATCTTTAACGTGCCCCGAAATCTTGACACGCGGGCGTTTTTGCCTTTCGCCTTTATCAGAGAAGCAGCGAAGGTTCATTCTCAAAAGCGAGGCATTTGGAAGATCATAAACCGAGGGTTTTTTTTAGCACGAAAGTGTTTTATTCCGGGATACACATTTCACTGGCGTCATATACGTCAAGGAAATGACGCCAGTACAACGAAGCAAGCGGCCTGTAAAGGGTGCACCCCGGCACACAGGGTCTTATTGCGGAGAAGCAACTTTTAGTACTAAGGAGTACGTTATACTTAGGGTTCGTTTTCGGGTTTTATATTTTATGCCGGGATACACCAAGATTTCACTGACGTCATATCCGTCACGGAAATGACGCCAGTACACCTTTGCCGAAGCGACCCGTCAGCAGGATGTCACTCAGCCAAGCAACACCCACAAGACAGCCACCGACTCGCAAATCATGCTCAGCTGCAGATTTCACTGCCCATTTCACTTTCCTGTTTTAGCGATTCCTATGACAGAGGAGTCAACATAATTTTTTGCTTAGCCAATCAAGGAAGCCTTTAACGAGACATGCGCAATACTTCATGACGTCTCCGAAGTCGCCAAAAACGTGTGCATAACGCCCATCGTTTACGGGTGATGTCTTCAGTCATGAACAAATGAAATGCGAACACAAAAATATGAACCAGAACACGCAAAATTTTAAAAATACTGTTCATAGAGGTCCTATAATGGCGCGCTATTTGTGTATTTGAAAGCCACATTTCCCAAATTTGTTTTAATGCGTAGCATTGTTCGCCGAGTACCCCCACAGCCAGGACCATGTACCACCCAGAATTTGCCCCAGAAATGCTGATATCGCGGAAGTTCCGCCTGTAATCGTTATAAATTCGGGTAAATGGAGATAATTGGTCGAACGAAATTTTTTAAGAACTAAGAAATAAAAATAAAAACGAAAAATCACGAACCCTGTAACACCCTGAATTTCCTCAAAAATGCAGGATTCGCGGAATTTCCACCTGTAATTGCTTTAATAGCGTAAACGGAGATAATTGTTGAACAAAACTTTGAAACTGAGAATGGCGAATCGTGCAAAGCAGATTTCGTAGAAGTTCCACCTGTAATCGTTATACGTAAATGGAGATAATTGGCTCCAAGGAAGCTTTGAAACACAGAAATAAATAAGAAAAATCCAAAATTTTGGAATATGGCGAACCGTCTAACGCCCTCCCTTTCCACAATAATGCAGGTGTTGCAGAAGTTCCACGTGTTATTGTTATAATAGCGTAAATGTGGATATTGGTCGAACAAACCTTTCGAAAACTAGAAAATAACAAAAGTATAAAAATTACGGAAATGGCAAACCGTGTAACGCCTTGCATTTCCACAACAATGCAGATTTCGCGGAAGTTCCATCTGTAATCGTTATAACAGCGTAGCTGGAAATAATTGGTCGGACAGGGCTTAGGAAAACCCAAAAATTTGGCTGTAAAGAACTCACACTGAAGACAAACGGCATAGAATTCTACGCATTAGTAGACAATTCTTGTAATAAAGCCATGCGTCATTCTTAATTGCATGGAGAGAAATCGCGCTATTAACACGAAAGTGTTTTATGCCGGGGTCCGCCAAGATCTGACTGACATTGTATCCGTCACGGGAGGCTCGGGAAGCATATGGGAACCTGTGAATAAGGAACCACTCCGACTGAGCTAAAATAGCTCCATCGCAACCCTTTTTCTAACAATAAAGTTTATTCTCCCGGAAATGACATCGCCAGAAAAACTGATTGACGCGGCTGCGCCGAGGTTTGAACCACGAACTCTTTCACCGCAACGGTAGGTAGGAAACACGCTTCAGACTGCGCTATGAACAGACGCGTGAATAGGACATCAAACGCGCCTGATATCCTTCCCTTCAGACGGTGCTGCCGTCTAGGAGAGGCGAAGCGAAGTAGTGCATCGTGACGATAATGAGCGCCGACAGTTGGCGCCTCGATGTGTAAGGGGGACGCGCAGCGTAACCTGCGGAGAAGCCTGTAAGGCAACGACCGCGGAGCAAAAATTCAGTGTCTAACGTTGATGCGTATAACGGTGCCATACCGGCGAAATATAAATAGCCATGTGCAAGTTCATATCGATGCCCAATAAGCATTCAACTGCTCCTCTTTCGTGTTTTACTGGTTCATATGGAAGAGGGATCAACCACACTTTGTGTGTTCTGGTTCCCATTTTCGTGTTCACGTTTCATTCGTTCACGACTGTATAAGGTATATAGGCCCAAGTGACGCGTCCGCACCTTGACCATTTTGTCTTCGAGGAGCTCGTGGACGTAGCGAGCGTCAATGCCCTTGCTCCGGAGAGCTTCCCACGCGTCGCAGCTGAGGATGATGTCTCCGGCCGAGCAGACCATCTCGGCGTTACGCACGTACTCCACCACCGTCCCGCTGGCCGAGTAGTGCACGGAGTCGTAGTCGTCGTTGAAGAACTGGTACTCCAGGTACCCGGTCGCTATGCCTGCGGTGAAGACGAGTGGAGGGAGCAGACGTAAGAGCGAAGGACTCAAAGATTGATTGATTGATTGATTGATTGATTGATTGATTGATTGATTGATTGATGATTGATTGATTGATTGATTGATTGATTGATTGATTGATTGATTGGACTGACTGACCTGACTGACTGACTGACTGACTGACTGACTGACTGACTGACTGACTGACTGACTGACTGACTGACTGACTGATTGATTGATTGATTGATTGATTGTAGGGTTTAACGCGCCGACGCAACGCAGGCGATGAGGCTGGCCGTAGTGGAGGGCTACGGATTAACTTTGAACACCAGGGTATCTTTAACGTGCGCCGAAATCTCGCACACACGGGCGTTTTTGCTTTTCGCCTACATCAGAAAAGAGACCGCCACGGCCGGGAATCGAACCCGCTGATTAGGTAGAGCCATGCAATAGATAAGAGGTCACTGGTGAAAGCTACGAGATAATGATCTTTCATATATCGCTGAAAATAGCTGTTTCACCATGAGCTTCGTCCGTCCTGATTGGCTCCATCAGTGGCAGTTGGCATACCGTCGCGCTGTTTTTACTCACTAGAAAAAAATAACTTAATCTCAGGGCTCTCATTTATTCGGTTTCTATCAAAAAGAAAAATTTAGTAGCACGGAAATAGCGTAGGCCCACAACAATACAGGATGCTGGAAGCCCGTAATATGTGCCGTTTTTTTACTTAATTATGCGCATAAAAAGGTACAGTAAACGTCAACGATGCAATTTGGCATTGTATGTGAGGGTGACGGAAGTCTCCATTCGCTGGGAGTGACGAAGGATATTTCGAATGAGATCTTGTAGAAATACGAAATTTCTCTGGGAGCACGGAATTTTAGGCGAACATTAAGAACCAAAATATCGATTCGCGGCATTCTTTTCTAACGTTTACTGATTGCATGCAGTGTCCATTTATCGTCTACGCGCGCCAAAAGCTCGCTTAATCCTCACCAATCTTGACACGGAGCGTGACTCCGATGCAGGTGGGCCACTCTCCGTAGTTCTTCTGGATGTTCAGGCTGCAATCCACCACGGTCTGGATGGTCTCACTCAGTCTGCTCTCGTCCGCCACTTTCCAGATGCAGAAGAGGGCGTCGCCTACAGGACAAGCGGAACAAAAAATCACACGATGATTACTATACTCCCTAAACCAAAATTTGTGCGCAGCGCGAACTGCAGTCTTATCGGTCACGGCGCATAGCTGCTGCATCTGACGGAGGGTTCCCGTGATCAGCGAACGCAGGGCGGCGCGCGCTACTCTGCCGTTAACACGCAGCGCGTCGCCGCCGCCGAGCATGTTATTGCAAATCGTGTTTGAACCTCCCGCGCAAATGCCACGTTCTGATGAGCCACGCAACGAGAAGGACGCGAAGCACACCCACCGGTTCCCTCACTCGTTCAGCACTCACTCCTGAGTGCTGCAGTGCGCTGAGGCAGCACTCGTGGGTTCCCTCGACGGTAGCGATGGTATCGGTGGTATTCATTGAAAAGTTTCGCTGTTTACTTCTTCGCTTGGCAACACTGGAAACGGCCACAGGACATGGCCGCTGCACCACGGACATGGGGCGGCTTGTGCCAATGCGCCCGCACGACGCAGAAAAAAAAAAAAACACCGGAGTGCGTCGTCTGCTCCGTTTCAACCCGATTCGCAACGGTGGTGTCAACAGAGATGTTATTAATCGCACTCACATTGGACTCGAGGCATTACTTTGCGTTCGGTAGGGTAGAGTTTGGAACGTCCAACACACATAATGTGCTCACGGACAAGTACCGCCATCCCGCGGATCCCGACGTAACCTGTGACGGCGCACTCACATGGTTGCTTGCATATACGCCTCTGGCGTCGGCGGCGCAAACTGCGTCTCATGAAGTGAACGCACATAACCGTCCAGCGCACACCAGAACGCGCTGCTATGGGGGTCGACCTACAAAATCTCCGCAGTTAGCAATGCGCGGAAATACGTGCCCGTAGACTAAACTCTCACGCCGAATCGTAGACTGGGACACTCACGTTTCGGTAGTTTCGGGGCCACCCGGATTTTTTACACTGTAGTGATGCGGTGGTCGACTAGCGTTCTCACGTATTGTTATTCCCAGGCGTCTGTCACATTATCACAAATTACCGCATACACAAAAATACAAGCGTATACCCCCTTTTAAATGTCGTTTTATCGTTAATTACACCATGTCAAAGGGTGTCTTCGTATTTTTTTTAGTTATAGACAAAAGGCTTAAATAATCTTATAACGTATCTGGCGCTGTGAGCAGAAGAGTGCGAATTCTGAGAAAATTCCCACATTGGACAAGCTTCACGAGTTAACTGTTACCAATTTTGGAAGCGGCTGACAGTACTGGCAGAAATTCAGCGAGTTTCTTTCTCTGCGCGAAACTATGGCTTTCAATGTGGGCAATAGGGAGTAGTTGGGGAACAACAAGCTGGTCCCATGGAAGCAAGCACGGTGTTGGTTGTGCGAGCCGACGGCACACTCACGCATCTATCTTGCGCACGCCGGTACGGACTATCAAAAGTCGTGTACAGTACATTAACAAATCTTAGTGCGAGGGTGAAACCACTGCATGTCCTGTTTCTGCACAAGCCGTGATTTCGAAGCCTCCAAAACGAAACATTTCCACGGCAGCCAGAAAAGCGAGGCCCCGTCGTCTTTGCTTCGCAACGCCCAGGCGCGTTGCGCATGCGCCGAACGGCTCGCCTAGCGCCAACGGAGACGCGCCCTCCCCTTTCATCTTTTTCTCGTTCTCTTCATTCTTCCATTTCGTTAGGCTGTTTTAACTCGCTACTGTACTCTACGTACATTGCGTGCGCTGGGTAGTCTCCGCTGCTGCGCAGAGCGCATGTGCGTTGATTCGCAACAAGGTAGTAGCAGTACTAGGCTGCCCTGACCACTGATACCCACACTCCCGTTTTCGTGATGAGTACATTTAAAGGAGCCATGAAGACAAAATACAGATGTTTTATTCGAAACATTTCGTGTTTCATTATGCCCCCAACGCTTGTCCGGATGCAAATGATGCTTTATTCACTGAGAAATAATTCAATTGAAGTTAAAATTTTGATTTTCCAGCCAAATAGCGTATTTTCCTGGTCTACAATGACATCACAGGAACCGACCGCTCGGCAGCCGATTGCGGAGCCTCGTTTACTGTTAGTCAACTTAGATGGCGCCACCATACCGTGGCAAGCCGTTTTCTGCCTCTGGTTTGTTTTTGACCGTATTTAAACCTGGCTTGTTTTTTGTTCAGGGAGGAAATACTCGTTTCGTGAAACATAGTGCTCGCTCGACAAATATGGTCACGTAAGACACCGTTGCTAGCATCAATCGGCCAGTGTCGTCTGAGAAAACCCCAAAGCCCCGCAGTCCTGTGCAGCTAAACCAAACATAGTGCGCGCATACCAACAGCAGTACGCATCGGTACTTCTATGTTTACGTGTGATTTCGTAACTTCCACGGTTTGTCACAAGATTCTTACTGCTTTAAAAAGAACGTGCCCTAAATTTCAGCGCAAATAGCTCCTTCGGCAAGCTTATAAGCTCTGCCTAATTTGCGTTTGGTTTTTCCGGCCTCCGCCAATCGCAGAGCTGGCTGGTATGACATCATAGGTCCTGTTGCGGGAAATGAGCTAGTGGGTCGCATGACCATTCCATTTTTTTCCCTAATTATATAGCTTATTTGAGCCAAGTCTACCTTAAGAGTGGTGTCAGTATGATTCTAACGAGGCAATCTTTTGAATGAACCAAACTTGTGTTTTCGTTACTGCGTATAAGTGTGCGCTGGTAGTGAAGCCTGCGCACCTCACTGTTTCGGTGATTAACACGAACAAGATGTTTTTCACAGACTCAAACGGCCTGTCTCGACACAAGTGGCCATTTAGGTAAAAACTCGAGGTTGATTGAGAGAAACGTACCGGCAAACTTGAAGATGTCGCCTCCGGCAGCGGAAATATCTGCGAGAAAGAACATTTTATCAATGCTCCTAGTCGGCTGAGCAGTCATGGGATAACAAATTCGAAAGTAGACATGACGTACGATGAATGATGTGTCCGAAAAAGTGGTTTAGTGTCCTAGTCAGGGCCTCGATGCCGAGAGAGCCGGTGAGCGAGTAGGTCTCGGTCATGGCGGTGAAGCCTGCAACACAAGGTCAACTTGGAACTGGGAACCTCGCCCGATATCATGCGCGTCCACTCGACATGACCGCAGTTCTGGTCTGTACCAGGTAAATGCATCAGGTAACATGCCCTTTTGCCCCCGCAGAACACCGCCATGTCAGCGTGTAGCGCCCCCGGAAAACGAAAAGTGGCCTTCAAGGGGCGCAACCAGAGTACGGCAGACAGAAACCACTTAGAATGCCTCGATGTGAAGAAGCCCGCCAATCATCATGGCCGGGTGGCGTATTTCGAAACGCTTCGCTGCACAGAACCCCCCCGTGACATTGTTCGTGCGATTGCGATGCAGAACGGGTAATAAATGTCATTGGCGTGCGCCCCCAAACGCCACAGCGACCCTAACACATACCACCATCCACCTAAATGTTAACAAGAACAACCGTAGAATTTGGTGTTTAGAAAACCTAGAAAAAACGTAAGCAATGAAAAAAACAAACTAAGAAGAGACACTACTGGGATTCGGAACCCAAGCTCCGTCAGCGGCCAGTAGTACTTTAGTTGCTCTACGTTCCAGGCTACAGAGCCTTTTTTTTTCTTTATTGCCTGGATTCGAACAATTCACCAACACATCAACAGATCAACAGCGTAAATGATTATACGACAAAAACGTGGTTGTGAGGCTGGGCCCGACTTCGGCCTAGTGAGTCTTTAAAAAACTCTTTCAATGACGTAACGCTGCTCTATCTTTGGGCAGCCACCACAGGCGATACCTCTTGAGATTTACATTACCTCCACATAACGACGTACACTTTCCCTGTCTCTGCAGACTGCTTTCGAGAACGGGCATCGAACGTCGTTTGTACAGTCTTGATGCTGGCGTTGAAGCGCCATATTTGCTGTGGAGGCCCCAGCAACGCTAGCGTTCGGACGTGAGAATCCTGAGCTCCAGCGGCGGCGGTAAACTGGCTGGCTCGGTCAAGCCGCGGAACAGGCCTAACGGAAGCGACAGCGAAGATTATCAGGTAATACTGCCACAACTGCCACCGGCACGGCATCGTTACTGAAACACGTTTTTGCCACTGGCGGACGTGAAGGCTAGACCGCCGTTCACGGTCGAGGATTTCAGGACGCTTCTCACACGGACTGCGTTTGTTTACTCTCCGAGGTTGTTCGCCTTGGGGGCCTACCAAGATCAACCATGTGTTGGGCGATAACTTTCAACAGTGCCGAGGCGACGAAGAAGATGTTGGCTGGTCAACGAGTTTCAAGTCAAGGTCAGGCGGTTTGCCCTCGTAATTCGACCCGCAAGGACCATCAGGTCAGACTCAAGCTGCAGACGGCTACCAGAGCCAGAACGGTGGGCTCCGTGGTTTTAGCCAGAGCGCTCAAAAGAATAGCGCGCGCAGTGACATCACCACATGTCACGTGGGTTGCTCGTGCAACGAAGCGTTATGGAAACACGGGGCCGGGTGCTCGAAGATTCGACAGGCGTTCGTTTAGGCACGAGGTGGTGCACGCCGCATGTTGCAGGGTAAGCATTAGATGAGATACATTTTACCTAATAAAGGCATAAGGGTGCTGCTCTAAAGGGACACCTTTTCGTTCCTCACCGGTTTCTTTCCATAAGCATACCATAAACTCAAGTTCGTGTGACCAACTCAGAAAATCGACCGCCATTTTCTGCAAAAACGATGGCTGAAACGCGAAGATTTTTTCGATACAAATGCAATCTCCACAATCCAACCAACCAAAGTCCAAATATACGACGAGCTGAGCTAACCAAAGCCTGATATGATTTTGTGCCTATTGGCTTGTGATTGGGTCATTGGAATGTGCTGATTCGTTTAGCCCAGCCTTGTCGTTTATTGAATTTGGCTGATTGCATTGAGGACTTTGTATTGGAGAAAGCTTCGCGTTTTATCACCACCACCATCATTATCGCGTGTTCTTTGTAGATTCCATTGCGCAAAGCTGACTTTTCTGCAGTGCGTTTTCTCCGGGACCACCACAAGTTGGAGATAGCTTGCTTTAATACATCGAAATCAAAGGGGAGCGGAGAGCACTTCGGTATCCCTTCAGCCCTGATTTTTTTGTTTCAAGCAAAACGATGTTTTCTCTGTGTTTTCCTAAATTTTAGGGTCCCAAGTGCTCACAAACAAAAAATAGAGCTCAAAACGCAAATACTTAACAGATTTATTAATGAGGCAATTAATTAGGACATCTGGCAATTAAAAATTTTACTATGAGCAGAGACACCACTTTTGCATATTTTCCTAAACCGTATGACTACATGAACCTACAAACAAAGAATGAGCTTTATAGTGAACGTATTTATAGATTTACAAGCTTGGGAATAAAACTCGGACCGCCATTTTTTTCAGCCTCAATGTCGTAATTTCGTCTTCACCGGAGCTTCTTTGTAGCGTCCAGCTCCACTAAAATGAAACAATAGTGATATCTATCACAACAGGCATCATTGAAGAACAATTCCCCAGAAAACTGTCAGCTTTGGTTTCGTTCTGTGTGCGCTAGAGGAACTTTTAGGTGATGGCGTAAATTGACTCCACCAGGGCCGAAAGGGGTATAATGGGTGATTATATATGAAATCTAACGGGTACACAACGTGTGTTCATAGGCACGCAAGTAGACGCGCTCTTCTCCAATCCTCTCCCTAATGATGTCGGCCGGTCATACTAGCCTACGATCCACTCATTCGGCACTCGTGGAGCGGGGTTGCACCCCCGCTCAGCTTCGCGGCCACCACGAAGGGTGGCGATAACCGGCCACTGCCCAATGTGGCCACCAGTGTAGTACCAGTGAAGCGAGAGTGCACAAGCTTGAAAATTAGTCACACATTGCGTCGGTTACGCTGTAATTGCATAAGCGCAAGGCCGACAATGGCTTCCTGACGCAGCATGTGTACGGGCCAGCCTTCCACATGCGGACAACCTACAATACATTTTACGTCCTGCCTATTCTCTCGAGCAGACCACGGAGTAATGTTCAGCTTTATTCTGTGGACCAGACAATAGGGCGATGTTGAGAACTGTCGAGGTCCCGGCGACAGTTCTCAACTTCGGGCCTCTTGTTTCTGTACTCGTTTATATAATCCAAAAAAGTGAAATAAACTTGATCTTGAACTTGATGTTCCGCTCTGAGAAGTGGGCTACTGCTAAGTGCAGAGGTAGAGCGATCGGTTTTTAAAGGAGCCACATAATACAAGTTGAGTTTATTAGAAATACTGCTTAGTCCCGATAACAATAATACCAATGTCATCGCAATCTTCGAACAAATAACGGAGATATTAAAGAAAACGTGTGAAGCAGTCGCGACCCCCTAGCCAATTTCCCGCAACTTTTCTATGACGTCACAGAACCTTGTTTGTGCGATTGGCGGCCGCCTAACTGCCCTGTCGCGACGACACATGACTGGACGTCTGTAATTGGGCCTCTAGTTCCGTTTGACCGCACCACTTAAATGCTAACGTGAAGTTAACGCACTGAAAATTATATGATCGTAACGCTTAGCGGCCTGGGTGCGAGCAAAGTAAATTTTATGCTATCAAATGTTCTCTGAGGTGCACTGTACGCATAATTTTTGTGAACGGTGGTTCGATATCCTCTCGGTTTCGTTTGAATGAACAAGGCTCAACTATACCGTGGTACAGTCTACAGAATACAGCTTAACATTGCCCTGTGATCTGGTCCACAGAATAATGCTGCACAGTATCTTGTGGTCTGCTCCAAAAATAGGCCTGACTAAATTTTAACTCCAGCTGTTCGGAGAACAAACCTTCAGATAACCAGTAAGCTTTCAGTGTCAAGCCAAGATGAAAAACCCTGTGCGAGAGCGTTCACACGAGACTGAAGGTTCGACGCCACGGTTGGCTCGGGGTTACAGCGTCGCCCCGCGGGTTTCATTTCGGCCTCCAAGTGTAAGGATCGATGGACTCACCGGAGATGTCCGCGAAGAGGACCACCGTCATGTTGACCTTGGAGAAGGGCATCTTCGGGAAGGGCCGGTTGTGTATGACCTCGAGGCAGATGTCGGGCAGGAAGGTTCCGTTCAGCAGATTCCCGCTCACCGTCTCCGACACCACGGGCGCGAGGTTGAGGAGGCAGCGGGAGGCCGTCTTGTGGTCGCATGGCACGGCCTGCTCCGCTGCTGATGGAAGGTAGAAAAATACACGTCGTTTCCACTATGGCACTCTTGAGAAAGTTTAGCACCGGAATGCTCACGCTGTGTGACTGACTCATTCCTCAGTTCTAGAGCAATGATAGCACGGCCCGAAATCATTTTTACGTCAGCTAAGATCGTTTGACGGCTTCCCGCGTATATGACGGGATTCGATGCCCAACGAGTAACAATTAGCGGTAACGTGCTTCCAGCGCGCCTTTGATAACGCGTCGCACGCTTGCCTTTTACATTCACAAACAAAGCGGCGGTCTCTTGCTACGGCGGTGAAATTTGCTTGGTGCCCTAACCCCAAAGTCATACGTCCTCCAGCACGACTTTGCGCGTGTCTTTTACACTGTCCCAAAGCAACGGTAACTTACTACGGCGGTGAAATCTGGTCGATGGCCTAACCTCAGCGCCGGGGCTGGACTAGCTGGTTAGGGCGGAGGCCACCCGATAGTGGAATTCACCGTTTCTCCCTCAGTGAGACAATGCTCGGAACCTCACAAATTGCCCGCCCTCCCTAAAGGGCGTGGCCTGGATCAGAGCTAAGCCTAACAGGCAGCCAAGAACGCATTCAATGCTTACGCTCTTCCTTCTTCTCTTCCTTCTGCAGCAGGTTCTTCATGCTGGCGGCCCTGGTGACCTGAAGCGGGTGTGGGCGTCTTTCCGGGTAGGCTCTGGTCGGGCTGGCGAACAGTGGCCGGGCAGGAACAGCGTCTGGCTGGGGAGCTCAGGAGCGGTGGGCTTCGAGCGTCCTGCTCCGACGATTGCGGGTCCACTTCTGCGGGCACGGGCGGCACGTGAGTCGCGTGCCGGCAGCTCGTTGGTTGGTTGGTTGGACCCTTAAATCATGGCGCATACCCACGCGGGGGATTGGCCAAGAAGCTGCCTGTAATGATTAGTCTGTGACCCGGGTTATTTTAAAGAAGAAAGATTGAAAAGAAAACGAAAAGATCAGGAAGAGCTAGCCTAGATAAAAGATGCTGGGATAGACGAAGAAAAAGAAAGTAAGAGAAAAAAATCTTTGGGGGATATACAGAATTGTCAGGAAAAAAAATCATGAAAGACATAGCTATCTATAGCCGGGCATCCGGCCTGCCGCCGCAACAAAGGAGTGAAAGGCGATTACAACATCTCTTGGAACCCTAGGACGGAAGCACCCAGGGAAAGAACAACGGTGGAAGATAACGGGAGATTAAGCCGATTAAACGTGTATTCAAGGTGCGTGCGTCGCATAGAGGAAAAGCTGCGGCAATTTAAAAGAAAGTGTTCTATAGTTTGGGGGGCCTTGCAGTAAGGACATTGAGGAGATAAAGCCTGACCAGCTTTGTGTAGATAAAATTTAAAAGGGGAAATCTGCATCGCAGAATGCCCCCTTTCGCAGAATTTAGGCTTCCACAAGTGAGAGAGGGGAGTATAGTCGGAGCATGAACGAAGGGCATCCTGCCGATTAATTTGTAAAACTTGAAGGCGCCTGAACCTCTCCCCCAACACAAAACTGTCAATTGGACAAATACACAACGACAGGACCCCCAAGGCCAGTGCCGTGCTAGCCTGTTCTCATAATCCTATAGAGTATGAAACGGATTGGCTGCGGAGGGGGATTGGCCCATTGAGGGGGACTGGCTAAAAGTTATTGAGCTACTTATTTAGTTAAAAGTGAACAGGCAAGAATGGACAAAAGAAATACAGAAAAAGAACCGCACACTGTCCGTAGAGGTGAGAGGGGGTGGGCATGAAGGAAAGCAAGTATCAACACAGGAGTCTTCTAGTGGCCGAAATGAAATCGCGAAGAAGACGGTGAAGTTTTTTTTTGCATGTTTAAATAAATATTTATCCAAGTATCCTGCTTCTTCTGTGACTTATACTGTAGCATCTCAAAATGGCGAGAAAGCTGGAATTGGTTTTTTTTCACAATCTCTACATTGGAGCTATTCGCTACGAATCCCGGATTACACACCCATTTTATGGCCTGAATTCTTAGCAATAGCTCTCGCTCTATGCAAAGTACCGCAGCATGTATCAAAAATAATCATATATACCTGATTCGATGGCAGTATATCGGAATAACTTCCTCTTCCCACCCTCCATTGTACCACACACTATTATTTTTTGTTCCTAGGCACGTGAAGGAGGTACGCTTGCCTTGGGTACCTGGCCATACGGACATCAGGGGCAACGAGCTAGCGGTCCATTTAGCTAATCTCTCTGTCAGCAGCTCCCATTCAATTCGGAATTCCTAATCTGGCTCTATTTGTATCTAAAAGCTTCCAAGACTACACACTGCGCTCAGTGAACTTCGGTTTCGGTTCGGTGGGAGAGGCGTGCGGAGGGGGTTTGGGTCGACGGACATCTGGGAGGGGGAGGGGGGGGGGTTACAACCCCCAAAACACCCCCCGTGGGTGCGCCACTGGTGAGGCGATAAGGTTAGCATTGGGAGTAGGGCTTGGTTGACGCAAACGTAGTACGGCACTCGCTTGCCTCGAAACGTAACGACGAAGGCTTTGGACTCTCCGAGGCGAAGAACTGTGAGAACCTCGTAGCCGGGAGCGGTGATGAGTGACTTGACGTACTCCTCTGGGTGTTCTTGTGTGATGTTGTGTATGATGCCACGGCAGGAGTTGTCCGGAGTGATCGGGTAAACTGAGACCTCGTGTCGGTTGCCGAAGACCACAATCTTCTGAAGGCTTTCGAGCGCTCGTGCAGCTGCTGGAGAAGGTGTGCTGACGACTATGACGTTCTGCTCTGTGCCGACGCGGAGCTGGAAAGGTGCTGGTGCAGTGGGGAGCCCGATTTCCCGAGCGAATGACGCAGTGAGAGAAATCGGGTCCGCTCGGGAAAGATGGAGGCCGTTTCTTGGGCGGATGCCCATTTTGAAGTTGTCCGCCGGTAGATAGGTGGTTGCCTTGGTTGACGCGTCGACGGGCGATGGCGGAGCACTGGTGTCGGCGGCGATTCGGGAGCAGACTTCGACGGGGAAGGAGGACGTCGCCGGAGGGAGCGGCGTACGCTCAATCCATGGGTTGTATATCTCCTTCTCGGTGGTAGTGGGGGGAGGGGATGTGGTTTCTATGTCGTTGGCTTCCATCATGTCTCAGTGGGTTTGAGGGAGGTGTCAAACTTGCATTTCTGATCGTCGTGGGTCGGTGGTGCGCGCTGAAGCCATGCTCGCCGGCAAAGGAGCCGGCGGCGAGGTTGCCTCGCCGGCGAAGCGTTAGGCTTAGCGCGTCTGTCCTCTTGAGATGCTTGTAAAATTTCGAATTTTGGACTCACAGGGATGCGGATGGTATCCTCGTCTTCATGGTGACGTTAGGAAGAAAGTCCGGTAGTCGGTTTTAGTCGCGAAGTTAGCTAGGTTCAGCTTTACTTGAGTGCTACTCAACGCGAGCGGCCGCCCTGCGCCTACAAAAAGAATAACGTTTGTATCTCTAAAACTATTGTTGCTACATACTTCAAATTTGATGAAAAGGTGCTCAAGATACTTTACGATATTCTGGATGCAGTGGCCATCACCATTATCATTATTCAACAGAGTGATTATGACAGCCCGTTCCACCGGCCGGTCTCACGCATCCGATTCGTTCGTGCGAGTTTCATCGCCCTGCTCTTTTCCTGCAGTCGCTCTGACTTGCAACAGGTCTCGGGACTTGAATGATATCTTTATGCGAGGATGGAACTGCTATACAAAGATCATGATAGTAGGAGGCAGGTGTTGATACCCAGCTCTTTTTCCTTCGTAATATTTTCAACAACCCTGACCCCCTGGAACCTGCAGGACCAGCAAAACCTGATTCAGCGGGCTACCCGAGCAGCGACAGCACGCCGCTAGCTTGACTAAGGCGGCCGCTCATCTGCTCTAGATTTTAAAATAAACGTTTATTCCTCCTCCACCTCTAGCTACGTACTGGCATAGTCCCCTAGTCCACGGTTTCCTGAAGTTTGTTTTGCTTAGCCTGTTATGTTCCCCTTTTTTTACGCGACATCAGGAATTTTTCTTTTTTTATTGGTGAAGCCCGAGGGAAGAGTTGTTCCAACGCCAAGGAGTTGAGGGGCGCTCCCCCTAAACGCCTTTTTTATTGCCGTTTGGCCGCACGTCACCGGAGCGGTGCGGGAAAGCCCATCGCCGCGAGCGGGAAACGCCGGTGCACGTTTTCGAACTTACAAATGTACTACGAAAATTGATCCGAAATTTTCAAAAAGGGCTGTTCGATTCGGAGCCGAATCGAATATTTCGTTATTCGCTTCGACATTTACAAGTTTCGAATATTCGTAAACCTCTGAAAGGGACCACTCGTCGTGTGGAAAGACGGTGGCCACAAGGGGTATACAGGTCTAGAGAGGCAGGCAGGCGCATTTCACCCAGGGCCCAACATAACAGCCACTGGGTTGCAACTAAAAAGCCCCACCTTGAGCTTCGCAACCGACTGAGCCTTGGGTACCGTCTGGTGCTGGTAGAAGTTGTATACGGTAAGAGAGGGGGTAAAAAATGACACCACCTTTCCGCGAGGGAACCTTGAGTTGACGCGAAGCATCTCGGAGGTTCCGAAACGTTCACGAGATTGGGTATCCAAATAACGGAAAATGACGGAACTCCGGACGGCGCAGCGTGACTCAACCGAAGCAGCAACTGAGGGAGCGGCGCGCGGACCGGGTTTATTATATAAAGCTGATGGAGTGGAGAGGAAGAGATGAGAGAGGAGACGTGCATGCGCGCTTATCGCGCAGCTGCGGGGATGAGTAGCGTGCGCGCTATCGCACAGCTGGCGTGGAGAGGGGGAGAGGAGGAGCAGCGCGCGCGCTATCGCACAGCTGGCGTGGAGAGAGGGAGAGGAGGAGAAGCGCGCGCGCTATCGCACAGCTGGTGGGGAGAGGGGGAGGGGTGCGGACGGACGACGGACGACAGAGCCGAGAGCAAGAGATGCTTTGCATCTAAAAATCAGTGCCCTTCCTCTGAGCGAAGAACAATGACCGGCGAAGCTGTGGTTGGTAATGTGAGAGTCGTCTTAGCGGCTTATTGTCATATAGCTTGTTTCCGGGTAGTTCCGGTAAAACAACTGCTACAGCCGTTTTCTGTAACCATACTCTCTTCCCAGACAGCAGGCAGTGATTCTGTAAAGTTTAAAACTTCACTGTGAACTAACTAATCTTGACAACCTAATTAAACTGGGCGTAATGGTAGAGTCGTCTTAGCGGCTAATTGTCATATAGATTTTTTCCACCGAAACTGCCGATAACACAAGTATTACGGCCGTTTTCTGTAATCATACTCCCTCCGTAGATTGCCGCGCTTCACTGTGCAACAGGCAATGTCGGAAAGCCAGCTTACAAAGACCAAACTTGCACCGATTTCCTGAAGGTCGGCTTCACCTCTAAACACAAACGCACTGCTGGGATGATCTCCTTTCAGTGGCGTTCTAAGCCGCCTTGTGTCAAAGCAAGAAGTTCCTAGGACCTTCTTTTCTTGTTTATAATTTTTTTTGTACTGGAAACTGCAGTTATTGCGTGGCGGAGCAGTTACACCAAATCTGAGCGAGAGAGAGTGTGACACGATAACAGCAGACGTTGTCGTCAGGGCCAGCCCTAGAACAGCTGCGCTAGCGCTGTTAACATATTTTTTAGAAGAGAGTCTTTCCTGTTTGCACGAGCCGCCTTTTCTGCCCTCTCCACTAACTTGTGCTGCTCACAGTTGAGCTGGCCAAGGCGCCTCTCCCAAAGCTTATAAGTGTGAATGAAATTGGGCGGGTCAAGTGGGCTTTGTGTAGAGTCGCCGAACAAATAAAAAGGGGTCTCGGATTCCCCACAGCAGCACATAGGAGGATGCAGGCCTGGCGGTGGCTATATAATGGCACCTCTTCGGGTGCGAGTAAGTGTTAGTTTGTAGGGCACAAAGAGGCCACCCTGTCGAAGTGGACCAAGTTCCCTACAAGTCGTTACCCAGCGGTTTAAGGGTCGTGTCTTGTGAAGGAAAAAAACCGGGCCATCTCCACTAACGTGAAGCCTGAGGAGGGGCCGAGCATGCAGTGTATAAGTGTATTCAAAGATTGTAGGCCTCTCTTTTGCCCCACGGCGCGCGCTGATTGGGCGCAGGAGAAGCGCCGGTGGGAGAAGCAATCGCGCGCATGCTGAGGCAGTGGCGCCCTCTCTTGCGTTGAACCGGATGTAAGCATTAAATGAGAGACAGACTGGCCGCGAGTTGTCTTCATTGCACAGCCGCAGCATGCTCAGTATGCTTTACAGGAGAAAATCTGGCGTTGGAAAACGAGTGTCCCGGTGTTCTTTTAGTGCGCATTTTGCCCCACGGAGATGAAACGCTTTAGCACGAGGCATTGGAAAAACGAGTGTACCGGTGTTTTAGTACCGCGACCACATGAGACGATGACAGGAGACGCCAACAGCCTAAGCCCCTAAGGTGCTTCGCCTCTAAAACTGCCACAATACTTTACGGCACAGATATCATGGGAGGTGCGAGAAGGCTGCACTGCATCGCCTAAGTCTGAACATGCCATACACGCGCCATTTACTCTGGAAAATTCAGTAGGACTCTTCACCACTCTGTTCAACATGTGAATGTAACAGAAGATATCAAACGTGCCATCTGCATCTGTTCCAAAGTTCACAATGCCAGGCAGACTTTCTAACATCATTGTGCATGCCACACCACACAGGCCTTGAACTGAGGGCAGTTCTGGGCCCTTGGTTGGACCCATACCAGGCCGTATGAGCTACCAAAGCTCTGTTGTTCTTGCGGAGCACTGGCTTGGACCAAGTGTCGTGATTAACTTCACTGCCAAACTCTGTGTATGTGCTTGGGAATTTGTGCACATTTCTTTATTTTAATTCACGGACCCTCATGTATTTGTTTCTTCATATGGTGTAGCAAGTTAGCGAAATGGCTCGGCTAACCTCGCTTCTACCATTAAAAAAGCACCGACACCAATTTTCTGTGTTAATATTACTATTACACAGTTCACTTCCTTTACTCAAGGAATACCCTGGCTGAAATATGAGCGGCCTGTGATGCGTGGAACATACTTCAATTTGATCTCATTTATCGCGCCGACAGAACAGCATGTGGAGCGGCGCATAGCAAATGGACATCAGCATGGCATCATCACCCTGATGTGGTAAAAAGAGTAACTTGGCCCTGTGCCTCCAGCGCTCGCCAGGAACTTGTGGCGTCCCTTCACACATGCGGCCTGGTAAGCGGCGACTGGCGCTGGCATGTTCACAAAATGATGCACATAGCCAGAGATGCAGGCACAACCCGCTGCCAAGAAAGGCACTCTGCCAAAAATAAAGTTCCACACACGGGAAAGGAGCCAGTGATATAGCCAGAATCGCAATAGAAGGGCCCATCAGGAATTTTATTGAGATCGGTATCGAATTTCCACTGCAGTGATAGGCCTAACACTTCAATTCAGCTCCAGTCAGGCAAGACGCGGTCAAAACAATGCCCTCCACCGGCCTCCTCAGTGTTTTGAGGTCCGCACAAAACAGTGAGGCCATACCGTGAATTCTGTCATATGCGCCTCCCGGGATGAAAGTGCGGGAAATTGAAACGGACCATTTTCAGGCTGTTCAATGTAATTAATTATCTCGCGCGCTCAAGTATTTAAGGAGCTGTTCATCAGGCCATTGAGTATCGATAAAAGCAACAAAAGTGGAACATAAAATTTTGGTATCAGTACTTCTTTAAAATGTATTCTCTCTCTCTCATGGAAGGGGAATTGGCCAAGAGTTGATCGGTTAATCTGTTGCCAAGTGTCTGGAGAGTCGTCTGGTATCAAGAAATCTGCACTGCGCAAATTAGAGCACATATGCACTTACTTGTGATTTACAAACATACTTTATCACTAAAGGGCCACATACTTGGGGCACACATACTCAACTTTAAGGGCACATGTACACTTGGAAGCCACATACTCAAGTTGGGGGCCACTCACTGAACTTGGGGGCCAAATTTTCAACTTGGAGGAATGCTTCCCGGCTTGATTAGTTGTTCGGCCCAATTTATGCGCTCGATAATTTTGTGGCGGGAAAATTAAACTGCAGTCTTTATTTGCTTGACGAAGCAATGCACTTACTCTGCCTTTATAGAGTATACAGTCGAGCCCGATTATAACGAAGACATTGGGAAACCGAAATCAGTTCGTTATATCCGCTTTTCGTTATATCTGGACACAAAATCTCCGCATACAAATGGTAACAGGAAACAGAGATTTGTTTGTTATCGCCGCTATTTCGTTAAAACTGGGTTCGCTATAAGTGGGCTACACTGTAACACATTTCCATTACACAACTGAGTAGGCATTGCAGCAAGCAAATTGCAGACTTGTACTTCGATGCAAACTTACGCATCAAAAACTCAAAATTTGAGGCTCTTCGGGATCAGAGCAAAAACTTCAGTGTTCAGACATGCTGATGGGATGAGTTATTAGCACGTGCACTCTTTTAATAAGGACAAAAAAGGTGACGAGCGGTTCGCCTTCTGCTCCCATTAAAAGTACCACTGCGGTGTGTGGGAAAGAAACATTGTTAAATAACACAATAAACAAATTAATTGTGAACAATAGCTTTCTTATTGTTTTATAACTCTATATAATCGCGTAGGTATTTGGTATATACAGTGCTCCTCCAGGGCTCTGGTCAGAACTATGTTTCTGCAAGCATCAGCGCCAGTCCTCCATCACAGCTTCAAAGTCTTCGGGGTTGATGAATGGCTCATCCACAGACCTGGGTGGAAAAGAAAGTTCACACAGAAAATGCCTCACTTATACAAAAAAAGCTCAAGCAAGCCACACAGCTGAAACAACAAAAAAGAGCAGAATGTTCTTTGAAGTGTGCTGTCAGAAGGGTCCTAAAACTGCTTTACAAACGTGGCAAAGAAACCAGCAAAATCTTTACGCTACGTGGCCACGATCAACTAAGCCAAATATCTAATTACTGTGCTTTGTGGAGGTTAAGCTGGATCATTCTATAGGTGATAGTGAAAAATAAAAGTTGTTGTTTTGAAAAACTTTGCAGATAGTTCACGCCTATGTTTAAGGTGCACCTTTGGCAGGCAGCCATTTCTTTGTTAAAACAATATGTAAATTACACATAAATTGAAGAAAACCCACCTTTTAATTACAGAAAAGAACGGTACAGGGTGGTCACACAGCTAAGTGTGAGAAGTCACTGCCCCTTTCCTGCTACACCTTACGCTACTCCTGAAAACCTCAGGAGCCAATTTTTTTTTCTGCAATGCTTTTGTGCAAAGCTTAAGTGCTCTACAACATCGCTTTAATAATAGCGCACAGTTTCCTCCTTCAACTGCGAATTGTAATTGCGGCACTCACCTAATCGCCATCTCACCACAGAACAAGCACTCAGAAGCAATCAGGTCATCCAGCTCATTCTGAAAGACAAGAATGGTCGTCTTAAACAGCGCGGCAGCAGCCCATCATTGACTGCAGGGAATTTGGAATGTCTTTTTATTAATTCCTAGCCATCAATGTTCTCATTTCTCACACCATTACAAAGTTTGAAACATCTAACTGATTCTTGCGTCAACGTACTCGGGTGCTCTTCCCTATGTCAAAAACAAGCAGTGCACCACAAGGAACAGATACCTCTTACAGTGAGCTACGCATTGGATGTACAGTATTGCACTGAACGCTTGCGACCACTGGCTCCGTCTGGTAGCGGCGACAATCTTGCCCACAATGCACTACTGGCATGTGCATGGAAGCCAAGAGAAAAGGGACATTGCGGCACTTATTACTTCCCCAGTCAAGCGCCGGCAGAGACCTGGCTAACAACCTCTAGAAAAGAAAGCCTAGTTGCACAGTGCCTCGTTTGTAGCCATCACCCTTTTTTCATCAAATGATGGGAGAAATTGTAACTTTCCAAGACATGTAACGTTCCTTTTTAGAGTCCAGGACAGAAAGAAGACCAAAAGAGTTGGCACAGTTTGCACCAGTGGTGCACAGCTGGAGAACAGCACAGCTTGCGGCCCCTCCCCCTTCATCGAAGACCCAGCTGTTCAACCTCACATTTATTTTTGGACTTGCCGCTCAAAGTTCTCCATGACTGGCAGGCCCGGATCGTTTCGTCCGCAGGCTTTGACATCTCACAAAGTGGACCACGTTAGCACGCGATAGAACCCGCAGCCAAGTCCAAAGCCAACGGCTGCGCTAAAAACCCAAGGAAATGCTGTGCGCCCAGGGTATGATGATAGCTGGACCGGATAGACGGCAGTTTCCTAACACGAGGGACCCAGGTTCAATTCCGACCACGGGAAGCCATTTTTTTCTGTCCTACTGGCTCCAGCACATGTTACTGTTCCCTGCCGCTGCTAACCCCGTACCCCTCGGGCCTTTGGGTGGGGGCCCAGTGGTTCGGTTGCCAGCTTCACGGCATAAAGGTCCCGGGTTTGATTCCCAAGACCTCCTAAAAAACCACATTTTTTTCTTGAGGCTTCGAGGTTTTTTGGTGCGACGGACGGACAAAGCTCGGCCTAAGCAGCTGTGCTGTTAAAACTTGCGCAACTCCTATCCCAGCCAAGATGAATCATTGCTGAATGAAAAAATTGGCAAGGCCTGTGGGTGGCCCAATAAAGCTCAATGCACCCGTTTAGCTTTGGCATGTTCGCTTTGCACAGAAACCTTTGTAACAAGACCTTCAGACATCATTTTGTTCAGTAAACCTTACGAGAAAGGGTAAATTTCAGTTTTCATATTCGCAATGGAACAATATTCACTTCACTTCAAAATTATTTAAATGAAAAAATTGTGCAATTTGAAATTTGCTTTGTAATAAAAAATCACTATTTGTGCATGCCTTATTATTGCATTTGTACGGACATAATAACTGAGGGGGAGCTGTCCCCAGCTCACACACAAAAAAAATCTCGACGCCATCTCCAGTAACGTGAAACCTGGGGAGGAGTGAAGCATGCAGTGTATAAGTGTATCCTTGGCGCCTTGGCGTTTTTGCCAACGGAGATGAAACCGTTTGGGGGTAGAGATATGCAGCTTTGCTGTAAAAGTCTCGCGTCTTTGAAGCACGGAGCTCTCTAGCGCGAGGCGTAAACGAGTGTCCCGGTGTTTTTTTTAGTACGCGTTACGTTCTAACGCAAGGTGTAAGCGAGTTTCCCGGTGTTTTAGTACCGTGACTACATGAGACGACGATTACGACGACGACAGGAGACGCCAACACCCCCAGCCCCAAAGGGGGTTTCCCCCCCCCCCAAAAATTTTCTACCATGCTTATAAAGAACCACACAGGCCTCATGGAACCTAAAGATGCAAAGCAAAATAGTCCAGTTTCACAAGAATGCTAACTGATGATAAGTCAGAACTTGGGATGAAAAAAGTCTGGCCAACATATGCGTGAGCTATGCTTGTACAGCCACACTATACGCCTCGAGCTTCGCGATCGCTGCGCCGCCTACCGCCGCTTCTCCGCGGCGTTGACGGGATTTCCCTGCGTGCCTGTAGGGGTTCATGCAGTGTTTTGGTTCTTTTTGTTTCTTTTCCCCTTTTCGCCCCAAAAAAACTTGTTAGGGGGACGTATATAGGAAAAGGGGTACGTTTAGGTCACTTAAAAGCAGCTGCATCTTCGTAGAGTACGGGATCACCTGCAAGAGCTACCCGGGGACGCGGTTCTGCGCGCTTCGTCGCCGCTCTTCCGGGCGTCTGCGACGGCAGCAACATATCACCCATGTCACCTCCAAAACATCAGGCACAAATGAATTTACTGTACCTCGTTATACCTGATAGGCAAAATTTAGGGTTTGGGCTTCTTTTTCAGCGCGGACAACGAATGGGGCTTCTTTTTTTGAATATATACATCGCAGAAAAATATGTTTCAGGGATGTGATTACCCAATCCCGGACATAACTTACCCCTTTTATAAGAATAAAAACCATGCGAAAATGTTAAGTAAATGCCAAGCCTGTGCGCCGTTAAATATGTGCCCACACACGCCATATAGCAAGAACCAAGGCAAGTTAAGAAACCACGGAAAAAAAAAGCTGTGCAAGTGCGGAAATAAGAAACGTAAAGCTATAACGGAAGAAAAAAAAAAAAACGCGCAGCTTCTGATATGCAAAAGACGTTCGTCGAAACTTAGGCCAGATAGGGTTCATTAGACCAACTATACGCGAAATGACTGCTATTTAGCGAGACATTGGGGGGGGGGGGGGGGGGGGGGGTGTGTACAAATGCGGAGCGGAATCAAGCAATGGACGTTTTAGAAATTCCACGCCTTCACTTTCATTTTGTTTTTCTACTTCAACGAAGAGCTAATCGTACGGCGGACGCATTTCTGGAAGGTAGGCTGTTAAAAAAAATTAAACGTAAAAAATGTCGTTGGAAGAGGTGGTCGATAAGGCCCTCTGTTTTCAGTTTTGCTTTATTCTGCAGGCTCCTGTGCCATATGACGATTTTTCGAAGAAGCATTTAGTCGCGGACGGGATTATATTCTAAGCCCGTCTCCGCGTTTCTCGCAGAGGATATATGTAGAGATAATGTTTGCGGGCGCTCACTTCCCGACAAGACGACTCTGTGGTGTGCTGATCCCGAGTATAATTTGCATTTCCTCGTACTTTTGTTGAATATTCCCGAAATTAACACAGACTGGCTTGTAAATGGTGGTGATCAATATCTGAGGTATAATATTGGCAAACGTAACTGGCGTGCTGTCAGGTATGAGTGCTAGGCTAGTTATGTAAGCGCACAAAACCGATTTAAATCGTAGTGTATAGCCGTAGCATGAACATCTGAGGAACTGGTGGTTACCGAGACACGGCTAGTAAATTCAGGTCAGTGTAACTACAATCGGCTCCATCAACGCCGGTTCCGCGACGCTGGCGTGTGACACACACCTGGCGTTTATACGACCGAATATACCACACTAAGATCGCGTCAGAAACATTTACACTCTCGTAAGCACACCCCATTTGCGAACAGAGTGACTGCTCCACATAAACATGGATTTCAAACGCCCGCAAACGGTAAATCTCATTTTGAACGTGCCGCAAAAGCAGGGGGACTGGGGAGCGGGCGGGGAACCCCGCGCCTGCTTTCGAAACGGGCCGCTAGGGGGATTTCAGTGGCGCCCCTACAGGCCGCGCTCGAGGCGTATAGCCCCGAGAAATTTGGCTAGTCTGCCATCCAAGGCCTTCAGAAGGGTCCTTTTTTGCGATGAAAGCCGTGGACAGACAGCACACTGGTCGACTGCAGCGTCCTCTCAGTAAACTGGCCCTTTTTGCTACCGAGACGGCATTCTAAAAACTAAATGGTTGTTTTGATACCTTCTTCTGACAATATAATTTCTTTGCATACTTTTTGGGTGTGAATAAATTTATTTAAGAATTTTTTTAACCGTGACCAGTACCGTTGTTACCGCTGATCGTCTGCTCACGGAAGCATGCAGACACACTCTATGTTGCAGACAACCACAGCCAAAAGCAGCGCTCAAGCAGACAACACTAATTTTCCCCCTCTAATTACTACACAAAAAAATTCATGCAAGAAAAAGTAAGCAAACAAATAATCTTAATAAAAATTCATTAGAACAGCAATTTTATTCCGAAAAACGCCTCGGTGGCAAGCGCGGTGAGCGATGTGATGTGCACTGAGAGGGCACCACCATCAACTGGTGTGTTGTTTTTCCCATGCTTTCATCACTGCGGCGATACAAAACTGGCCCAGATGGCAGACTAGCCAAATTTCTAGGGACTATAGCCACACTAACATGAGAAGATGGCTATCGCCCGCCTGTTGCACTCTACGCTGTCCAGCACAGCTAACACACCAAATTGTTCAGCAGTTTCAGTCAGCCGTACGGGAGCTTGGCACGCATTATTCCAGTAAGCATGCAGCTCACCATGAGCTTTTCACGTGTTGACAAGGATGGCAAGCCCGCTGCCGAGGAAACCGACGCACTGTCGTCGCTGCGACCCCCGAGCACCGCCAGTTGTCGGTGTAGCTCCTCGATGCGGTTGGCCTTCGTCGGCAGCGAGTGCTGTTGGACCTGCCATTATGGAAAGAGAAAGGGGAGGGGGGGGAATTTAGAGCCCTTCCACTACTGTGATGATGGAAGAGCTATTGGAAGCTGTATAACTACAGTGTAGACCGCTTATAACGTATGTCGCGGGAGCCGAAAAATCCGCACTATAACCAAAAAATGCGCGAATCCAACCACATCGCCACCAAACTCTCAAATCATCCTTTATTTATCATCCCTCAAACGCACGGCACTTAAAAGCAAAGGCCTGGTCTTTATATCGTATTTTTTTGTTTTCATCAGCCGCTACTGCAGGGTCACTGCAAGCACGGTGTTACAAACAGCGAGCATGGCTTTAACTTCCGTTGTGTTTGCGTTTCGGAGGATTGTGGCTGCGTTTTTAGCGTCTATGAACAGATACCACGGAACGTGATAAGAACGCCAGCGGGACTTTTTTTTTTTTTTTTAAACCCCCCCTTTTGTTCAAGATTTGAAGGCGGCTGCTTATCAGGCAACGTACTGGGGGGGGATCTTCGGCTTCGCGCGGCTCACTTGTTTTGGAAAGGGAAAGAGCGGTGGCTTATCTGCACAACGTTCTAAAGTGTGAACTGCATGCAGCGATTGCAGAGCAAGCATGGAACATGCGGTGCACGCCGCAGGCGCGGCGACGTTGGCCCGGTTACAACTGGCGTGGTGTGCGGCGCGTTAAGAGGCGGCAACATGGCGTCGGCCCTGGCAGTGAAGTGGTAGGAAACTCCAGCGACCGCTTCTAACTGCCGCTGAAATGCCGCACGAAGTGCAAGCGAGGGTGCTCACGCAAGAAAAGAGCTGCTAATATGGGCGAAAAGAGGAAATAAAATGCCATTCACGTTGCTTGTGAAAGCGCCCATCAAAAAAAACCGCGGCGGTAGGCCTAAACACCTCTGACGCGGCCAGCCGGGTTGTCGGAGCGTTTCGATCTCCCGCCATTAGGTGCGCCTCCCCATTGGTGCAAGTCGTCAGGCTCCTCCCACTGCCACGCGAAGAAGCGACCGCAGCGCAAAATTGTTGACACGAGCGTGAAAAACAACGGGGCGGCAACGCCGACGTGCATGAATCGTGTGTGAAAAAAAGCGCGCGGACGGGGACGGGGGTCGCTATCTTCCGGGTGCGTCAAGCAAGGTCAGTTGTGGTTATCACGTAAGCGTGAACTAAAGGGTGCCTATTCTTTTCTTGTGTGTCGAAGTTAGAGAGCAAGGGGTGCGTGCTGCGTCAGATAGCGGATTTCATCCTTTCTTTTTTCTTTTGCTACCCTAAAACGACGCCCCAGCTGTGCCGGTCAGACCAGCAGTCCCGCCAGAAAACCGCACTATAAACGGTATTGTGCTTGGGCCAACCGATTTAAGCGGTATGCTTATGCATTGAGTTCTATGGGAGGCAAACCGGTGGTCACAAAAACCCGCGTTATATCCGGTCCCGCACTATAAGCGGTTACGTTATAAATGGTCTACACTGTATATTGAGTTGTGTACGGCGACTAAGTTGTGATCTAATAAAGACACATGCGCACAACTTTCCTGGAATTACGTCTAAATTAATTTTCATGTAATGTGTTTCGGGGTAGTTTCGACAAAACAAGTCATAGCCATTTTTTGTAACCATACTCCTTCTGTATACAGACAGCCATGTGCGAAGGAAAGTTTGACATCCCCCTCAATGCAGCTGTAACGGGCTACAAAGGAAAGCTAAACAGCTTCCTCAGAAACTTCGCAGTTGAAGAACAATTCGTCCTGGTCCAGGATTCGAACTCCGGACTACCACTTAACCGGAGCAGTCGTTCTACCAACTCAGCTAACCAGGAGGCTAGCTGTTTGTAGCACAAGAGCGAACTGATCAACAACTCGAAGTGATGGACAGGTGTTAATCGGCCAGATTTAAGGGCAATCCCCAACGTGGATTTCCCCTTGGGGATTTCCTCTAAATCTGCTCGATTAGACAGCCACGTGTTCCTGCGGCCACGTTGGCAGCAGATGGGAATTCTCTAATGTTTACAACTTCATTGTAAAGTATCTACTTATGACAGGTCGTCTTAGCAGTTTGGGAATCGTGGAGAACAGAAGCCCGCGATTCCGAGCCGGCACGCGCTTTGGGAGAGTTTTGGGCCGATGAAACCGGTCCGGCGCTCCACGGGTTCGTCAGCGTCCCCCAAGAGATAGCACCACCGGTCTGTGCGGGGCATAGGCGCGCGGGCGGCGCGAACATGTGTGCGCAGGTGACAGCGAGAGTCTCGCAGGAGGCCCGGTCGAGGCAGGATCGGCGAACAGCGCGGCGCTGGCTGATACCCTGTATCTCAGGTAGGAACTGTTGTTTGTCGTGCGCCGTGAGTGCCTACCTCCCGTTCGCGGTCACGACCCGGACGGCGTGATTCTTGAACGCCGTCGACCCTTTGTGCTCACAGGGCTTTGGAGTCCCCAAATAAACGGCTGTGCTTGGCACTACTGTCTACTGTGTTCTCGTGTCGGCGAACCTCGCTGGGCTGCCGTAGGCTCAGGAGCCCGCGTGGTTGACACCCCAGAAGCTAGCATGGTGGCCAATGCCAGAGTACTGGCAAGGTCACCCCTAAGAATCCCACGATGTGCCACAGCAGCCAATTCCAGAATGTTTTTTCCCCAAGATACCTATATTAGATTCAGAGCTACGGAGCATTTTACACTAGCTCTTGAATGAGCACTTGCAAGACTTCATCGACGCAACCCAACAGACACCCACAATCTTGGCCGGAACCCAGTGTGAAACAGCTTTACTGCAAAAAGTTGGCTTTGCTGCAAAGCATGTACAAGATGCCTCCCAATACCAGCTTTTTCAGTGACAGTTCATAGCTCTGCAGTAAAAGCAAACAAACACCAAACATGCAACACCATAATGGCACCCGGCAACCGATTTTGCGCCATGTTTCTCCTCCTCCATTTCAAGAAGTGATGCACTAAGCAGGGACCGTTAAACTACACTGAAAAGTATTAACTGTACTACGGGGACACCCCATGTTTAGTTTAGTTTAGGTTATGTCACTTTCCTTTTTTTTTTTACAGAGATTGCACGCTGAAAACAGTTTTCGATGAGGTAGGAACAAGCAAAGTGCACCTAACAAAGTTTTACGGAATAAAAATAAGTGTGGGCCGTGCTGCGGAAAACAGAAAAAAGAAAAATTACCTTTCAGTAATGACTTGCCTTGATACTTCAGCATTCTCCGGTATAAGTTACCATAAATTATCGCTGCAATTACCGTATTTTCACGACTGTAACGCGCCCCTGATTGCAACGTGCAGGTAAGCTTACGTATAAAAATTCCACAAAAATTACTTCACGCTTATTCTACCACGCAGATTTAGAATTGGATTTTGGGAGGACTCCGTGTCCATACTAATGCTGGTAACTGCTTTGAAGTTGACTTTGGCTTTGAGCATGATAGTAATGCACACGCAAATCTGAAGGCTAATTTTAGCAAGAAAGGTTGCGCGGTAGAATCGTGCAAATACGGTACAAGCGGATGCTGTAGTCCTGTTTTCACGGTAAACGCTCTTCCGGTCTCTTCACTGCAGTGCGAGCGTGCTTGCTGTAAAGCAACCTTTACAGGCAAGCCTTGTGACTGACAGTGATGATGATAGTGATGCGGACACGAATCCCTACGATACAAGCTGGCTGTTAGACTGCAAGCCAAGCATGGCAGCAGGAGCATTACAAACCCAGTGGCATGGACTTTCTGCATACAGAAAATGCTGAAAAAGGAAACAAGAAAGACACTCCGGACCCACCTCCAGCGAAAGACAGTCGCTGTGGAACATGTGACCGCAGGGGAACATGTAGAACGCCTGGTTCATCACCGCATACTCGCACAGTGCGCACTTCTCAGTGGACTGGGCGACCACATACCTGGGAGAGAAGGGGGAAATAATTAATTGATTGATTAATTAAACCGGCAGTTTTATGAGCCAAAGCTGCACCTGTGCTGTGAGGTGCGTCATAGTGGAGGGCTATATATCGACAGAGGGGCATTTTTGCGTTTTTAACCTCCATTAGAGAACGGCTGCCGCGGCCAGGGCTGA